>SNQJ01S0065503.1:30516-47007 GCA_010110895.2 Picea sitchensis | reverse complement strand
TATATATATATATATATATATATATATATATATATATATATATATATATCAAAAAATATATATTTTTATGTATTATATAAAAAAACGCTCCCGCTCTCGGAGATTTTTGAAAATCTGCGCTTCCCGCTCCCGCTCCCTGCTCCCAATAGCCTTGATCTAACATACATAATAAGAAAAGCACTAATCATATTCATAACATAACCAACAAAGCACAAAGAAAACCAAGGACACAAGATATATGTGGTTCACTCCAATCTGGGGTTACGTCCACCAACTGCTTCTTCTTCTTTATTATTCTTCAATATTTTACATTCATCTGCTCCTGTGCACTAAGCCACAAAGCCAAGCTTCGCAACAGATAGTATATATGCGCACTATGCACCAGATCCTCCTTCCCAAAACTAGGTCAAGGCATAGATCCAACTTCTCTATTGAGCAAAGAGCCTTACATACGCATTATGTTGCACAAATCAACTCAAAACTACTTGCACTTAGCCTTGCAAGCTATTTTTCTCTCTTTTCTACATTACATTCTTACTTATTTATACTTTTACAATAAGACCTAATCATGGGTAATCCCCATGGGATGACATCCCATAACCCATTACAAAAACCCTAAGGAACCCCTTTTTGGGTCCACATATCCTGAAAAATAAGTGAGATCCGTGATCTCAACTCCACTTGGGCGCTCCATCTATGACCAGCTTGTCGATGTCCAAAAAGTGGTCCAAACCTGACCAAGGTTTTCTTGAAACTTGGTCGAGGGCCAATAGGCCCCCAACACTCACCTATGACTCATCCTGAGTCACTCAGGTCTAGTCAGTGCCACTTCGAAGGCCTCGAGCTTCACTCGAGCTACCTCGACTTGCTGCTTCGTCTGAGCCTCCTGCTCAGCGATCTCTTGGATCATTTTCTCTGTAATAGGCCCTTCCAGGCGTTGTTCTTCTATCGCAACCACTTGGTATAATTGTGAGCCTTGTCCTTCAATTTCTTCAAACGCCTTGCAGGCTTCATCCTACACAGATTGTAGTTTCTGCGCGACTTCCATTACCCTACCCTGGATGGCAGTAATTTGTTGTTGTATTTCCCACTGTTCTTGGGACCTCTTCATTCTTTCAACTGCAGTGAGCAGCTTCATCTGTGCCTGCACGAAGAAGGCCTGTTGTTGTGCCTCCTATAATTGTGCTTCCAGTTTCCTTAGCTTTGGATCTTCTGTGAGGCGTTCATAAGTCTGTGCACTTCTATCGCTCAGTTGTTTGCATTATGAGGCAAGGGCTCTGATCCTTACTACTACATTCTTAGCAGCTTCCTCCCTTTGTTCATGCACCTCCTGCGGCGTGCTCAGTACTGCTTAGATCTACAACTCTGATATCCTTGCTTGAAGCTATTAGATGGTCTCAGCAAGCTTTGCCACTTGAACCTCGACCGACTCTTGTTCTTCTTGTGCGAAGCCTGGAACAGAGCGACATGCCTTATTCATCGCTTATTTGACCACATTCTACTCTACGAATAGTTGGTCCTTTTCTCTCTGTAGCTTCGCTTTGTCCTCCTGGAGCATTGCCCAAAACTCTTCTTTCTCATTTTCATAGGCGGTTACACAGTACCGTGCTACTTGTAATTTGTCTAAGACTTCCTCTTTATCTTGTTTCAAGGCTTCTGTAGCCTTCTCCTTTTCTTCCTGGATTTTCTGAAGTCAATCCTCTGTCACATCTGCAAGTCTTCTTAATTGGGTTGGTTCATCCCCCAATTCTACAATCTATGACGAGGAAGGCACAGTAGGTATTGCGTAGATCAATTGGATAGCTTGTTGTATTTCCTTCAGTTCCTTCTTGACCCTTTCATACAGCTCCTCTTGCTTTGCTCCATATCTCTGCAAGATGTCCTTGGAAGCATTCTCCCTGGCTCCGCGGACCAAGTTAATGTCGTCCTCCATGAGGGTGGCCTCTAACTGGGGCTTGCTAGCGCACGTATATTTTCTTGTTGAAGGTTTCTGCAGAGAAACCTTCCTCTTCTACGGTGTTATTGTTTCAGTAGGGGGATCTTTCGACAGTGTAGCTTCGCCTTCTCCTTGATTTTCTCCTTCATCCCCTCCTCCTTGTCCATTTGCTTCGTCTCCTCCTAGCGAGCCAGATTCATTTTCTTCAGAGGCGTTGTCCTCCTCATCAGTATCTATATTATGGACTTCCTCCTTTTTCTTCTTCTTATTTTTCCCACTGGACTGTCCGACATGCTCAACCCGGGTGACTAGGGGGATTCCTATGATGTCAGTGTCGGAGAGTTCTGCATCAGCAACAAGTATAAGGAACTCCTCTGGCCACTCCTTCGTGATCTGCTCCATGTCTTCGTCTGTTAGCTTGTAATATGACTATAACTCTTCCTTTCTCTCGTCTTTGCGCGTAGTGATATAGATAAAATGTCAATCTACGTGGAACTTTGCTATTGGTCTATACTGGTGCAAGGTGCATGGTGTCATGCGCAGAAATGCTTCAATGGAAACCTTTAGTTGCTGATAATACACATGGAACACAGTGTTTGACTGCCATTGCTTCAACATGTAGTTGGTGTACCACAAGGTAACAAAACTAGCGGCCAACGGCTCCGATGGTTCAATCTCCGAAAAGGTGGCTCCTTCAGGCATTTTCCAAGCAACAAATGCAATCAGCACGATCAACCAGCTAAAGTGGAATTTGTATCCATGACCCTGAGCTTCGCGGCAGCCTTTCTCAAGTTCATTGATGAGGTAACTTGCCCAATTCATCTGCATGCCCTCCACACATTTTCCTGTGAGGTCCACCACGATCCCGGTGACCTGTGTGGGGTGGTTCTTTCTTATGAGCTTACCATCTATGAGTTGGAAAGTGAGGCACACTATGCCATCCTGGATAGAGGCTACCGTGTATCCTTTCTTTCCCTTTTCGACTTCACCATAAGCTTCCTTGATGCTCTGTACCAGGGAGCGGTATGAGGCCTTCCCTGGATAAAATTGTTGAGGGTCAGGTCCATTCATGCTTAATCCTGTAATCAAGTGGATCAGCGTCGGATCCACAGTATTTCATCAGTCGAGCCACATGTATCCATCATGGTATCACAACAAGAGGAGTTTAATGCAAGCGTTAACCTCCTGGTGAAGGCCAAAAATGGGAAATCTTCATCACATTTAGCACAGTGGACTGCGCGAGCTCCTTAATCCATGGCTGGGAGACCAGGCGAGGCTTTTCCCAGTTGTCTTCATCAAGTATCGGTGGGGTGCGATCATAGCATAGTTCTTTCTGTCGCCGAGATTAAAGTCATTATTCTTCAGCAGTGGGATCTATCCTAACTGACTCCTAACTACGTGTATTCCTTTCGGGATGTACGTGGTGATTAGGGTGTACTCATAGTCATGTGGGATGTTGTCACAATTAACCGTGCCAGACAAAGGTGGCATATAGTCTGGTAAGATCAACGGCATCTACTTCGCATTATTCAGATCGTCGCGATGCTTACTTCGTTGCTTACTCGCGAGGTTAACACGGTCAGAACATCATCCAGTCAAAGGGGAAGCCTTCATTCCCCTAGTCGACGACGCATGTACTCCTTCAAATAACGGTTTATCAACCATCGGCTTCTTGAATATCTCCTCGACAGACTTCTCTAATTCAGTAGGTTCGCCCGACATTCTCATTGTTAAACAGACAGGTCGGGGTAGGCGAATGGATAAGCGGGGTAGACAAATGGACAGGGACGTCTAGTTTCTGATAACACAACTCGACGCATGATTAATTCTCTATTAGCTCAGTTAATCACAGGGGGTAAAAAAGTGGTCCCGGCGAAGCATCCAACGGGTTAAATAAGCGGGGTATCGTAACGGATTCTTCCAATGGGCAGGAATGCTTCCATCAATGCGAAATTGTCCATTATGGCACGGTCTCAACATCCCAAAAGCGGTCCATCTGCCCATAAATTCATTTTCTTGCCATTCTGGAGCATCGTTCCAATGGTCATATAGCTTCAAGAATGTGCCAAAGTGCCTCCAAACCCTCATCCTCTCTTCTCTTCACTTCCTTCTCCTCACCCAAGTCTCTCAAGTGAGCAAGTGAATAATGAGCCTATTATTTACCCTTTTGTCTCATTTATCCTCATTTGGCCAAGCCCTAAAATTTAAATGGCCTAGATCCAATATATCCAAGTCTAATCAATGGGTGAGATTTAATCTCAAAAATCTCACTTAGAAAACTCACTTTCTCAAGTTTCCTTATTTTGCTTTATGTCTATTAATTCACCCACAAAGTGAATTACTTGTCACTTTATGACTTAAGTGACATATTTCACTTTTGACTTAAATATCCTAAGTCAAAGTCAAATTAGAACATAAAGTAAAGTATTAAGGGTAATAGTCTCCCCCTTTGTGTTTAGAGACTCACAAACACAAGGGGACCACTTTCCAAGGTACCCAAATCTCAAGAACATGAAGATCAAATGAAGCAACATTTATCATATCGCCCAACTACTCCCTCAACTCTTCCAACTCTAGTCATAAAAGTCAATAAAGATCCTTCTCCTAAGGTTGAGTCTCAGGTACAATTTCAATACGATTATCAATGGCATGCCTAGGTGGGAGTACCTTCGTAAAAGTCTCTGACATCTAGTCTACAAACTCGTCTAGCACATTGACAAGTGCAAGTTGCACAAGCATTTGTTTTCTACTATTGTCCACTTTTCCAATAAACACTGCAACATAGAGGTAAGACTTTGGGATATGAGTTTTCCTATTCATGCTTATTGCATAAACCAACCACACATTTATGTCATTCTTATTTATTGTTGTGTGCCTCAACACAATTCTTCCATCCATCAAGTATCACCAACTTATCCTCAAATGGCATGAGAACTACCTTGGTTCTTCTCACAAAGCCCTGCCCAAGGATGACTTCAAAATAATCCAACTAAACGACTATGTATTCATAATGCCCCTTCATTTTTCCAATCTAAATGTGAACTGTAGATGTAGCCCCATTGCTTCATTTGCCTTGGAATTGACTACCTTGAATAAAATACCTCATGATCCAAACCTAAGTCCAAGTTCACCTACCAACTCCTCCTTCAAGACGCTGTGAGAGGAACCAAAGTCCATAAATGCATTCACCATTATTTCATTCAAAATGAGATCCGTGTAAAAAAGTTGATTCAGGATTTTTCCTTGGTTGCAACCAAGACACCAAGCTCTACAAAGAACTCATCCAAGTATCATTGTGCCCTTCTCTTCACCACAAAATTCAAATGCACACTTGTTAAAAAAATTGAATTGCAAGAATAATAAACCTAATTCTCACCTTTTCCTAATGAATATTTCCCTTCGGTACCTTGCAACTATGTCTCTTAAAGGTTTGTTTGTTCCATGGGGAAATGTTAAGGATCAACTCCATTCAATCCTATGACTACCTGAAGCACTTTATCCATCGACACTGCCCATATCTTTCTACACTGGAAATATGCCATGAGTCATTGTGGAACGCATGCCAACTACTTAACCAAGAAAACCATGGCTTGCAACGATGCTTCAATGTTGTCCTCAACCTCCTTTGTCTAACTTTCAAGATGCTCCAAATCCTTCAAGACTAAAACAGTTTCTAGACCTGCATTGGAATATTGATGGAAGCAAGGTCATCACATCAACACTTGCCCAACAAGCATTGCCTCTACAAATGACCCACCTTCTAGACCACCATTTATACCAACTAATGGTCACAAAGCCCTTATATCACCTTTTTTTCATAAAAGTGGTGAAGAGCAACTCTAATAATTCCTTTCACGACCTTAAATGTCTTGGTCAATTTTTTTCATTTTGGCATCCTCGATCATGTAGCACTAGCTTTCAGCCATAGGATCTTGACCAACATGTGCCTACTTGCAACCAGACCATATGCCTCTTCACTTAGAATATTCACATACCTTTGTTCTAAACTACATTGGTTATCGCTTCTACCAAGTTCACTAACACAAGGACTAACATCTAACTGTGGCCTTAAAACATCCCAAGAAATATTATTAACACTTACTAATTACTTCAATACTTAATGAAATAGAACCATGCAAGAACAATAGCATCCAACATAAAAAGAAACCATGACACAAAATGTTTAGGTGGAACCCAAGACATCTGCATGTGACTCATTTTATATAAGTACAAATAGGATACGGCACCACTACCTTAGCATTGCACTACTTGCACAATCCAACCCTTGAAGCATTCGTGGGAATACCTCTTGCAAGTCACACTCTTCAATAGGATACCAATGTCCAAGTTTCCCATAGTGTCAAACCCTAGACTTAGCACCCTCTTCACAACAAAACTCTTCAATTCTCTTAGATCATTCTATCATGGATGGTTTGCTCAATGCTTTGTGTTCTATTATAAGGAAGGTGCCTCAACCGTTTCCCCCCTTTACAAGGTGCCTTTTCACCATGCCCAATGCCTAGCAAACCCAAAACAAGTAATCTCTCATCTCAAGGTGCCCAGTGGTTGCAACTACCTCCACAACCATAATGCAAGGAACATTCAGTGACTTGGGTCGATGTTCTCCCCAAAATGCACCAACCATCCAAGTCATTTCAAACTCTATATAAAGGCAACATTTTTCAATTTAAACATTCTTGCCAAGTCATTTAACTGTCAGGCATGCCACATCTATCCCTACTCCCTGCTCACGATAGTTTGTCACATTTACCTGAACAATTAAGCAAGCATTCTTAGTGTCATTTGAAGGTGGAGGCCTTACAAGAAAGATGTGAGGTGCTTTACGAGAGAGAGTCTCCATGATGGTGTTTTGACTCATATCCTTTTTTTCATCTATTTTTGACATTTCCTTAATCTTGGGTGCACTACTTAAGTTGTTGCATAAAAATATGTGGAGTTTGTAAGTTAGCAAGTGCGGGCATGTGCCTAACTACTTGGAACATGGAAGGTGCACTATTAGAAGAATATTCTCTTGGAGAGCACATGAGTTGGTTAGGATTAGGTGGAACTAGTCTAGGGTTTAACCCTTCGCTTGTAACTCTCTCCTCTTACTCTATAAGAGGAAAAAGGTGCACATCACTTTAATACATTAGTTTTCCTAGTTTGTTAAAAGTAGTCTTTGTGATAGCTAGTTGTTTGGGTTTGCATTGGCAACTTGGGAGAAGTTGATTTGTTGTTATGTGATCTTTCTTGAGTAAAAGAAAGATATGTGATTGTTGGCACAAATGAGTGTGTGGATCTGATATATCTTTTGTTTAATATTGATTTAGCAAGCAAATATGAATTTTTTAATTATTGAGCCAATTTATTATGCTCATTTAGTAAACAATTGGGCTAGCACTGCACTGAGTTAGCATTCTAATCAGATTTTTCGGTTATGATTTATATTATGTGTAATGTTGGGTTGGTGTTGACTTAATTACTTTTACAAGTTTGATTTTCAGACTTCTGTTTTTTAGATCTAGTCTCTAACAACCATTGAAATTATCCTTATTCACACCCTCGTTAAAACAAAATTCAAAATCATGACAGACACACACATAACTTTTTGATGTTATATTGTATAGATAAGTGTGCTAACCTTTTGATACACATTGTCTACACTCTTGAATATTTCCTATGATATTTTTGTGTTTGCAAATCTAATATTTTGATGTGTGTTTAAGAGGGTTTCAGATTCTGTTATATGGCCAAAGTTCTATGAAGTTCTTGTTAGCTTTTATAGCTCGGGAGGTACTCTGCATATTTGGCTGGTATACGAAAGTAACCTTGTATTTAAACTACTAGGCACTTGACTTTGTAATGGGTTTTTATAAAGTTGTAATAAGGTGGTTATTTTATGTAGGTGACTTTTTAATGCAGTGTACCTTCTAACGTTAAAATGACTTTATTTCATAAAGTGCACTTATGTTATAAAGTGAAATTGGACTTTAATATTTTAAGTGATTTATTTTGGAGGGAATGAATCATGTCCCTTGATCATGTAAAAGCAAGATTAGATCATGGCTTTTGGATTTAGGGATGGCGAAGGTGAAAAGACACTTGGAAGGTGAAAGGTCATTTTCGAATTATAAGAGAATGCATTGGGTAGTGTGCAAAAAAAAACAAGAGAAGAGGAGATTGAGATATTTTTGAGAGATCTTGAGAGAAGAAAGTGGGGAGCAAGGAGGGCGCATTTCCCAAGGGATATTGGGCACATTTCCCAAGAAAAATTTATGTGTGAGTGTGTTGATATTTGTTTTGTTGTTGTTGGAGGCCGTACTATATGGATCCGTACAGTCCGTACAACAAAGGAAATAGGGCACAAATTTCGAGACATAGGAGGAACGAATTTTGAGGTTGTTTTGAGGGTTTTTCTTGTTGTAGAAAGGGTCGTATAGAAAATTGTGGGCATGTTTTCCAAGGTGCTATTTTTTGGGTGGGTCGTACAACAGTACGGATTTGGCACGTTTTGAAAGGCATATTTTTGGAGGGATAGTTTGGGTGATATAAGTGATTTTCTCTTGGCTGAAAATGTGATTTTGCTGCTAATATATATTTCCTGAAGCTAATAAAATCTCTCTCTTTGGGTTTCCCCACATTGGGATTTTCCCTTGTTGGTTGCCTAAATTTTTGAGTTCTACATGGATGTGAAATTGTTGTTGATTGTGTTTATTCCACTGCAAAAGTGCTTGGCAATGTGTATTTTTGCTCATAATATTTTTTGAATGTGGGTTTATACATTTCAGAGTTCATTCATGACAGTTATCTCTAGGTTTCTAATTGTATGACAAAATTTGTGCATGTTGATTTTGTCATTAAATTTCTACATGGTATCAGATATTGGACTATGAGTGACAATGAGCAATGAGATTTTTGGGCAAGGTTTAAAGAGGGGAAACTTGATTGTTTGTTTTCCATTGAACAATTGACAGGGAGATGGTTGTTTGCACCAAGTATGAGGACCGGTTGGATGGGATTTCCAACTATTTGCAATGGAAAGTCAGGATGTCGACTATTCTCAGGGAGAACAAAGTTTGGAGCTTTGTTAGCACCATAGTTGTTGTTCCATCAGCAGACCCTATAGCTTTGGATTTACATTAGATAAAGGAGGCCAAATCTCATAGGATTATTCTTGATGGGGTGAAGGACAACCTTATCCCTCACTTGGCTGAGAAGAATACAACCAAAGAGATGTGGGATGCATTGAAAAACTTGTACGAGGTGAAGAATGAAAATTGAAAGATGGCCTTGAAGGATAAACTGCATGATACCAAGATGGGAAAGGGGGAGAGTGTGTCATCTTATCTTACCTGGGTAGCTCAAGTGAAAGATGAGTTGGTTGTAGTTGGGGAGGTCATATCAGACTCAGAGTTGGTGAAGATAGCCTTGAAAGGATTCACCAAGGAATGGGAAGTCTTTGTGAACTGTGTGGTGGGTCGTGAGCATCTTCCAGATTGGAGTAGACTATGGGATGATTTCACTCAAGAGGAGATTCGAGAAGGATCTCAGAGTGGTGGACAGAAAACAGATAGAGTCGATGAAGATGTTTCTCTTGCTGCAAAGGGAAAGGGGAAGAAGAAAGGAAATTTTGGGAGGGACTTGAGTAAAGTCAAATGTTATTGTTGTAACCAGTTGGGGCACCTTGCTTCTCAGTGTCTTGAGAGGAAGAAGAATAAGGAGCAGGAGGGGCCTGTTACAGCTGCTACAGCAGCCATGGAGGACTTTTATTTCAAGTTTGATAGGGAATTTTTTTTGGTTACTCTAGTATCCAGTATCGGTAGTGGAGGATTTGGGGGTAATAGTAGATGGATTGTTGACAGTAGTCACATGACAGGAATCTGGCTGGTATTCCTTATTATCAAAAAGATAAGTCTTGACCAGTTGGTGGAGAGTGAAGGTGGTATGGAATGAGTTGTACATGGAGTTGGAAGGGTTAGATTCTGACTCGAGTATGGGGGACTCTTGGAGGTTGATGCTGTTCTCTTTGTTCAAGGGTTGAGGGTTAACTTGCTCTCAATATTAGCCTTGGAGGATGTTAGATATTGTACATTGTTCAAGAGGGGACGTGTATTTATCTACAGGGAGGGAGTGGACCTGATTGAACCACAGTTGATTTGTGATTGGGTGGATAGATTGTACATGTTGCGAGGACAACCTTCAGGTTATGATTCAGCATCGAATGAGGAGCAGAAGGCTCCTGAGACTGTAGTGGGCCCAAGGATTCAGTCTTACATTCTGAGAGAAGAGAGGGAGTCTCTTCTGAGCACTGGCAGGAGGCTCGGCTCATGTGAGCGAATCGATGCTCAAGGTGGAATGGATTCTCCTAGGAGCTCATGGTTTAGAGTGGTTGTCAGGACAAGATATTCTGGTTCGCGTTTTGTGCAGGTGTTGTGTAATGTCCCTTTCCAATTAGGAGCTTCAGAGAGGAGGCTTAATGGTCTAAACCACCCTGTTAGACTATAGCCAGGGCCAGAAAAGGGGTAAACAGGGTTACTACAAGTCACTCCAGTCAAAGGTGTTATATTCGGAAAGTGACATTGAGCTAAAAGTGGTTAAAAGTGATTTTAAGCCATTATGAGCTAAAAATAGAACAGACGAGCTAAATTTGGAATTCAACAGTGAATTAGGGTTTCAGTAGTGAATTAGGGTTTGGAAAATCTATAAGAGAAGGTTCAGTGACCTAATTCATCATTATGCAGATTATGACTTGTCATTGAGGAGAGAGGCACATCTCAGGAGAGATAGTTCAGTGGATTCCAGGGGAAAGATGCCAGTTGGATGATTTTGGTGTTTAGAGACACACCCTAGTCACCAAGAAGATCACACTGGTCTTCCATCATTCTTCAGCGATAGTTACATAGGGTCCAGCAGCAAGGGCGCACTTATCCAGGGTGAGGGTGTAGCTCCCGAGGAGGTTCAGTGGATCGACTTGTCCCATCCAGGGAGAGTTCATAGATTCCCCTTCGACCCAGTTGAGAGGAAGGCAAGGCGCATCTTTCACCTAGTTCCTCGTCAGATTCCAAAGGAGGAATCATCTGGGGTGCATTTTCGAGACTTGGGAGTGCAACACTTTTGGCGGACACATTCGGGGTTCCTGAATGATCATCAAATCAGATCCAGGGAAACCCTTCTGACCCATTTCCCAGTAGGCCAAGGCGATCATTTTGCAACACATCTCAGTAGATTCCAACGGTGGAATCACTAGGGCACATTTTTCCAATGAGAGACAGGTGCATTCCCCCAGGGGGATCCATCTAAGGTCCAGACGCATCAGTAGAGGGGTCAGTCAGTCATCAGGACTGAGAGCTAGAGAAGGGTGTACCATTTGGGATAGTTTCCATGCCATTCCGAGAAGTTTAGCCACCAGGGCGAACTTTTTGGACTTCCATCAGTTACCATGTGAGCTGCCACAGTTCCAGCTCATCCATTGACCCCACAGTACTC
Source organism: Picea sitchensis (assembly GCA_010110895.2). Classification (NCBI taxonomy): domain Eukaryota; kingdom Viridiplantae; phylum Streptophyta; class Pinopsida; order Pinales; family Pinaceae; genus Picea; species Picea sitchensis. The sequence goes on along the minus strand of SNQJ01S0065503.1, from coordinate 35,585 downwards.
ATCTATTATCATGTATTATCTTTTATTTTGCTTATTGTATTTCGCATAAGATCCTTTTTTCATTTGATCTAGCCGAGTGATTCATTTTATTCAACCGCATTCGGCATTTGTACTCCGTAGAGATATCATAATATAAACTTTGCAGTCTTTGTCGCCTCTGTTATTTGTATGATCATTTATATATTTTAAACCATTGATCCTACACACACATTAGCAGAATTTCCTAGACTAGCCAAGTCAGGAACATTACAGTGGTATCAGATCTTTAGTCATGCCAGCCTGTGTCTAAATTCGATGAGTTCAACAGGTGACCCAGAGGGTCATGAGCATGTGGGTGAATAATGTGGATTTTCCTCCTCTCCCTTCCGGTTCTGAGGAAGAGGAAGAGGCACACAGGGAATCCGGGAGAATGGCAGAGCGTGAGGCAGAGAGGATGTGGGGAGACAGAGATGAGTGACCAGAGGGCAGTGGTAAGGCCCCCATGGATCCAGAGGCAGCCTTCATGCAAGTTATCAGTGATATGTTAGCTAGTCAGGGAGCCATGACTCAGTCCTTGGCATAGATGATAATAGATTGGCTATAGTGGGCACCCCGGGCACACAAGCCCCACATAAAACACAGGGGAACTCAGGGGTAGGCAGTAGACTCCAGTCTCCTACTCGCATATACACCTCTTCGAGTAGGATTCCCAGACCTTTGTTTCCCAGTTTCCAGAGGGCACCCCCAGTAGCATCACAGCTACCGATAGCACAAAGGTCGCCCACTCATGCAGAGGACATTGCAGAGTACAAGAAGGAGTATGCAGCATTCGTTCATGACTTCCATGAGGACATGACCTTAGTCGAGTATTGTGGACTTAGACTCGGGAACTGCCCCAAAGAGCCACAGAGAGGAGAATCGCAGCAGCAGCAGGGGCATAACATTGATTTCATCCAGAAAGTTGGTAAACTCACCATACCTTCTTTCGACAGATCGTCCAAATGCACCGCCAGAGCTTGGGTACAGAAGCTAGATGCATACTACAAGCTCAACCATATGATCGAGATAGATTCCATTAGTTTCTCTACCTTACACTTGGAGGGTGAGGCACGTGAATGGTGGCATTATGGATTGGTGACATTAGGTCACAGGCGCATCACCTCCTATAGGGAGTTCACATAGAGACTCATGGAAAAGTTTGACAAGAGGGATCCTGAGATCCACTTCAGGGATCTAGCCTAGTTGAGACAAACTGGCATAGCAGAGGCGTTCATCACAGAGTTTCAGCGGGTAGTCATGGTAGTGACAAATATATCAGAGCCCAGGTTGATCATGCTATTCACAGAGGGACTAACAGAGCCTTTGAGAGGATGGGTGAAGGCATACAAGCCTCCCACCTTGCAATATGCCATCCTACGCACTCGAGATTTGGCAGACTCAGTGCCAAAAACTAAACCCTTTTGCCAAACCCTTCGTACCCCAGAAGGATCGAGACAAGAAGCCATTCCAGGGAGAATGGAAGGGTAAGGAGAAGTTGGATGATGAGATGAGGTGAGAGCTTATGAGGAAGAAGCTTTGCTTCAACTGCATAAACCCTTGGGTCCCAAGCCACAGGTGCATGGGCAAGGGAGAGATTCATTATATTGAGGTGGAAGCACATTGTGTGGACAACGAGGAGGAGCAGGAAAATGGATCCACTAGCTCAGAGGAGGAGTCATCACAGGCAGAGGAGCATCCTCCCTATAGACCACCGACACCGGAAGAAGCCCATCGGGGCAGTTTTGATGCAGGGAGGACACCCCATTGTATTAGAGAGCAGGAAGCTCAGTCAACCCAAGAGGTTGTACTACATTTATGACAAGGAAATGTTGGCAATCATGCATCCCTTGACCAAATTCAGACAATATTTAGTGGCAGCATATTCGTGGTCAAGACAGATCACAAAAGCTTAAAGTATTTCCTTAAGAAGAAGGAACTCAGTGAGCATCAGTAGAAATGGGTGATGAAGGTACAGGCATTCGACTTTGACATAGAGTATGTGAAGGGGAAGAAGAAAATTGTGGTCGATGCACTATCTAGGAGACCTGTGGCATGTTATTTGATGGAGATTTCAGCAGATTGGAAATCCCACTTGTTAGTGGAATATTCCAAGAACAAGTTCGCTTGTGAGGTTATGGATGGGTAGATACAGGATGACAGGTATAGGGTCATTGACGATGTCATATTTTATAAGAACAGAGTATACTTGGCGCCAAATTCGGGGCTCAAGAAGAAGATCCTCATAGCAGTTCATGATTCACCACTAGCAGGCCATCAGGGGTTTTTCAAAACCTACAGACAGATCAGGGAGAGGTTTTTATGGAAGGGCCTCAAACAGAACATTATGAGACACATTAGTGAATGTGTGACTTACTAGCAGAACAAGTCAGAGCATGCTCTTCCAGCAGGGCTACTTCAGCCACTCCCTATCCCAGAGAAGAAATGGGAGAGTATATCGATGGAATTCATCATAGACCTACCCAAGGTCCAAGGTAAGGATTGTATCTATGTAGTGATCGACATATTGACCAAGTTTTCTCACTTATATTCCATACCGACAGAGTACAGCGTAGTTTTTCCTCCCATTCCTGTCACTGCACCCGCCTTGGTTGCAGAGTTCAGGAGGAGGAACAACAAGGCAAAGAGGATCATTTGTGATGTTGTGAGAGATCACATTATTCCCCACTTGACAGGGAAGGCTCATGCATACAAGATGTGGGAATCTCTATGCAAGTTTTACAAGAGCTCTAATGAGAACCGGAAGATGGTTCTTCATGACCGACTGAGGGACATTCACATGCTCGAGGACGAGTCAGTTACTTCATTCCTTGGCATATACACTCAGATCAAAGATGAGCTGGCAGTCGTCAGAGAGGTTGTGAACCCTAACTCTTTGGTGAGGCAAGCAATGAATAGCTTCACCAAACCATGGGGTCCATTTGTACGGGGCATTGTTGTCAGGGAGGTTATACCTACATGGGAGAGGATGTGGGATGACTTCATCCAGGAGGAGACTAGGCTAGCAACCGAGGCTTCTGGACAACAGCAGCAGATAGTCCAGGGTGTTGAGGACCTTTCTCTTTGGACAAAGGGAAAGAAGAAGATTGATCGTGGAGGTCGACAAGGTCTCAAGTTTGGGGTCCCACCACAGAGAGGAGAGAGCAGCAACAGCAATGGGCAAAGGAGAGACATGAGCACAGTGAGATGCTTTGTTTGTGGAGAGATGGGTCACTATGCAGGATGGTGTCCCAAGAAAAAGAAGAAGAAGCAGGACGTGTTAGGAGCGACAGCAGAGGAGATAGAGTTCACTTATCAGTTTGCCAGAGAGATTGCATTCATGACTACCTTGTCTGCTATTACACCATCCAGCACTAGATGGGGAGACAGAGTTGATGAGGACCAACTGACACACAGTAGTGATTCAGAGGGTGATCAGACTCAGTGTCCCTGGACAGCTTCAGAGTGGGTGAATGGTCCACCCAGTATAGCTATAGTTTTAGAGTAGTCGAGTAGACAGAGAGTTGGTGCTACAGCTTCAGTGCATCATAGGATGAGGAGGAGGAGGAGCAGGGCACCACATAGGCTTGAGCCTCACATAGCTTCTGAGATGGGCAGATCAGGTTCTAGATGCACTTTAGGTGGAAGTAACTCTGCGAGAGGCCAAGTTCATGACTCTTGGTGAGAGACAAAGAGAGGGAGACTCTTGGTGAGAGGCTAGGAGTAGGAGGAAATCCTTAGTGGGAGACCAAGGTGGAGATCTTCGGTGTGATGTCGAGATCTAGGTGATCTTGGATAAATGGAGAGTCAATTCCATTTATAGATCATACAGATTGAGTAGATCTGTGACAGAGTCCACTTTTAGGGATCAGGGTACAGCCATACTCACCGAGCATATGCCAAGAGGCAACCATGTCTAGTGCAGGGATGATATTGGTGGTGATGAGCACTTTCCTCGGTAAGAGGGACTGTTGAGATTTTGGTACCTTGGAAAGTGGTCCCCATGTGCTTATGAGTCTCAGAGCACAAAGGGGGAAGACTATTACCCTNGGGGGAAGATTATTAACCTTGTACTTTACTTTATGATTCTAATTTCACTTTGACTTAGAAGATTTAAGTCAAAAGTGAAATATGTCACTTAAGTCATAAAGTGACAATTAATTCACAATGTGGGTGAATTAATAGACATAAAGAAACTAAGGAAAGTGGGTTTCCTTAATGAGATTTTTTGAGTTGATCTCACCCATTGATTAGACTTGGCTAGATCTAATCTAGACCATTGATATTTTAGGGTTGGCATGAGGAGGCTAAAGAGAGGGTAAAGGTATTTTGGAGACTCATTCTTCACTTGTGAGTTTTGGAGAAGAGAAGGGGGACACATTTCTTGGGGAGGAGGACGTACTTCATGAGGGTTTGAGAGAAACAATTGAGAGCTCGAGGAGAGGCTCTTGTGTTGTTTGAGCTTGCATGGAGAGCATTTACATGGAGCCATAGATTCTATTTCTTGGAGGGAGCACTTTGCATGGAGGAGGGGCACATCTAGGAGAGGAGGCGTACTTGGATCCTTAATTTTCTCACCGGGAGAGGAGGACTTGTCACCTTGAGATGAGGTCAGATGCAGGAGGAGTTAAAGGGAGGGCACAGGATTTCATGGTGAGAGATATCTAGTTTTAGTCTCTGTTTATTTATGGTGATCATTTTTGCTAGGAGGAGGGTGCACATGTTGAGAGAACTTCCAGCTACCTGGTAGAAGATCTGCTTGGAGGATTCGAGCTCTGACAGTTTCAATGGAGAGGAAGCACAGAAGAGCACATTCCTGTGAAGGGATTTCTTCATTGGATCACAGATGAGCTAGGGCGCTTCAGTTCAGTGCAGAGGGCAACAAAGGGAGAGGGTGCACCACAGTTTGGTCACTTCTTTCTCTGGTTCTTGTGGAAAGGCTCATGAGGACCTTGCTATGTATACAGGTTCCATTGTATTTCATTACTTGTTGTATCTCTTGCTTTGATCATCATTATATATAGATATATATCCCAAACTGGTTTTCCCTGGGG
>SNQJ01S0065503.1:0-21956 GCA_010110895.2 Picea sitchensis | reverse complement strand
ATGAGTTTGTCCCACATTTCTTTGGCAGTTCCTAGGTGCATAACTTTTACGAATTCTGCATCTGCAAGCCCACTCAAGATAGCATTCATAGCCTTAGCGTTGAAGCTAAATTCTATCTTGTCATCCTTATTAGCTAGCACAACTGGCTTTGCATAACCAATATCTACCACATCCCATACATCTACGCCTAAAGCCATTATGTAGGTTCTCATTCTAACTTTCCAGAAGGCAAAGTTTGTTCCATTGAACAAAGGGACCTTATTGGTTGAATTTCCTTCATGGCTTGACATGTTTAAGCTCTAGGATCTACCCTTAAATAAAAGGCGTCGGCTCTGATACAAATTGTTGGACAACTAAGAGGGGGGGGGGTGAATCAGTTGTTACCGTGCTTAAACAATTATGCTTCTTTTAAATTATTTACAAGGCACTCAATGATGATCACAATAATGCAGGGAAATAAGAAAAGGCACATTAAGCATCAGTCACATATATGAGAAACACAGAGACAGATATTTCCCGAGGAAACCCATACAGGGTAAAAACCTCTTATTCTTTATATGATAAGTATTATTTACATTCTTTACATTATCATACATATGAGCACCAGTTCATTGTGAGGCTACAACCTCTGTTTTTGCAAGCTGCAACTTGCTAAGAGCACCAACTCTTTGTTTTCTCTAGCACCCACTAGAAGGAAGCACCAACTCCCTGGATTCTCTAGCACCAACTAGAAGGAAGCACCAACTCCCTGGTTTCTCTAGAACCAACTAGAAGGAAGCTACAACTCCATGTGTTCAAGCACCCACTTGAACCTTTGAGGACACCAATCCTCCCTAGCACCTCCCTACCACCCTGGTTTATGAATATGTGTTACTGGAACTTATTATAGTGATACAATGTTTAACTACATCTTACCAGTCTCATCACTGTTCTGCAAGATTTCGCTGCTCTGTCTGCCTCACCGTCTTCCTGCATGCATCCCTTTCCCTTTCTGTTCTTTTGCCTTTTGTGCTCTGTACGCCATTCCCATTCAATGCACCTTTCGTCTTCTGGTGATTTCAGCTGCTACACTCCACCTCCTTCTTCACCCCTGCATCACTCACCCCAACAACAACCCTAATCTCTTCTTTTCTCCACATTCTTATACTCCCTGTGCATCTGGTGCATTCTCTGTATGCAATGGTTCTGCATGCTCTGCATGTCGAGTGCTCTGCCTCTTCATCATGGCAACTCTTCAGCGTCTCTGTTTGTTCAGCCCATCTGTCCATCATCACTAGGTGTCGTGATCAAATTGCTTCACATCACCAGCAGTTGAGATTCTTCATCTTCTATTGCAATCGATCTCAACCTCTCTATCACAGTTAATGGCTCCAACGCCCTTCCACCTGTCAATAGCCTCCATGAACAGTCTTTTCTCCTACTGGCAGATTCCTTGTGACCTTACAGTTCCTCTGGAAATCACATAGAAGTCTCTTCGAGTCCTCTGGCAGAAACCATCAGTGGTTTCTAGAAGTTACACTGCGAAGTGCAACAGTAGCCCTCTGATCTTCTTCAGTTTCATCTGCATCGTTGGATTACATTCTCTAAATCTTGCGTTTATTTCGGCATATCACTCTTCGGCATTTCGGGATCACCGTGGTGGAGGATTTTAGTACTCTCCAATTCTCGACCCCCGAAACTCCGAAAAAGAGCTTGTCTTCACTAACTCATTCCCCATCTTCCATCGATGTGACCAATGGCTATGACTACAGCCTTAGTCGAAACTACATTTCGCAATTTCGCGTTTCGGCATTTCGGCTTTTCGGCATTCTTGGTGGTGAAGTGTTCCGATACTTCAACTCCCGATATCCGGAACTCCGAAATAGAGTCAGATCAACGGTCCGGTACTCCTGCATTTCTCTTTTCGACGAATCAGCATTTCACGACTTCGGGTTTCGCGATTTCGGGACTCCTGAGATGAAGAGTCTTCACTCTTGACTCCTCCAACTCCCGGTATCTGAAACTCCGATATGGAGTCTTTATCATTTCGTGATTTCGGCGTTTTTCCCTTTCGAGTCATCGTGACTCCAACATTATCAAATTCATGATCACAAAATCTCCGAAGTGGTCAGACGGTTCACATAACCCACTGAGACGGACGATTGACGGGATTTCAGCGTTTTTCCCTTCCAGTTTTTCGAGACTCACAATGGTCCCTTTCGGCATTTCGGAGTTCGAGACGTCGTGATGGTGGAGTTTTTGCTTGCTGTGTAAAACCCCAGAATAGAAAGTTTCAATGTGATGTAAACCTGTTGACGTCACACGTGGATTGACACGTGTCTAATAGCTGCCACGTGTCACTCTAATTCATGACTTACATGTGTCTAAAATGTTGAATCAGCTTGACACTTGTCATTACATGATTGTGCCATGTGTCCTTAGCTGACGTGGTTTGCTGACATGGTTTGTTGATGTGTCTATTTTGAGATTTTGCATTTCGGCACTTCGGGACTCAAGATGATGAGAGTCTATGACTTCTCCATCTCCCGGTAACCGAAATCTCGGTATGATGTGCCTTCTTCTGAAATTTCGACATTTCGCTTTTCGGCACTTCGGGACTCCTGATGATGAGAGTCTATGACTTCTCCATCTCCTGGTATCTGAAATCTCGATATCCATTACTTCGAGTGATGCGCCTATTTCGGGTTTCAGGATTTCGCATTTCACGACTTCGGAACTCCTGTAGTGGGAGTTCTTGACATCTCCAACTCCCAGTATCCGAAATCCCGGTAGTCAAAAACTCCAAAATGAAATTTGACCAAAACTTCAATCTTGTTATTCAATCATCGTTGCATTGTTGGTCTTCCTTGCCTGCTTGTTTGCCATCAAGTGAACAAGCATACATTCGCATTGCGTCTGACTCTGTGCTAACTCCTCTTGAGCTTACTTTGTTCCTTTTTGCTATCGATGCATACTCTCATCTTGTCAAACTATCATCGTTGTTGTACTTGCCATCAATGACAAGCATACATTGCCTGTAAAACAGGCCAACACTTCATTCCTTGGTAGATACACTCAGATCAGAGATGAGTTGGCAGCCCTCAGAGAGGTTGTGAACCCTAGCTCTTTGGTGAGGCAACCAATGAATAGCTTCACCAAACCGTGGGGTCCATTTGTACGGGGCATTGTTGTCAGGGAGGTTATGCCTACATGGAAGAGGATATGGGATTACTTCGTCCAGGAGGAGACTAGGCTACCAGCCGAGGCTTCTAGACAGCAGCAGCAGACAGTTCAGGGTGTTGAGGACCTTGCTCTTTGGACAAAGGGTAAGAAGAACACTGGTCGTGGAGGTCAGTAGGGTCCCACCACAGGGAGGAGAGAGCAGCAACAGCAGTGGGCAGAGGAGAGACATGAGCACAGTGAGATGCTTTGTTTGTGGAGAGATGGGTCACTGTGCAACACAGTGTCCAAAGAAGAAGCAGCAGCAGGATGTGTTAGGAGCGACAGCAGAGGAGATAGAGTTCAGTGATCAATTTGCCAGAGAGTGTGCATTCATGACTACCTTGTCTACTATTACGCCATCCAGCACTAGATGGGGAGATAGAGTTAATGAGGACCGACTTACACACATCAGTGATTCAGAGGGAGATCAGAATCAGTGTCCCTGGACAGCTTCAGAGTGGGTGACTGGTCCACCCAGTATAGCTATTGTTTTAGAGCAGCCGAGTAGACAAAGAGTTGGTGCTACAGCTTCAGTGCATCAGAGGAGGAGGAGGAGGAGGAGGAGGAGGAGGAGGGCACCACATAGGCTTGAGCCTCACATAGCTTCTGAGATGGGCAAATCAGGTTCTGGATCCACTTCAGGTGGAAGTGACTTGGCGAGAGGCCAAGTTCATGACTCTTGGTGAGAGACCAAGAGAGAGAGACTCTTGGTGATAGAACAGGAGTAGGAGGAAATCCTTGGTGGGAGACCAAGGTGGAGATCTTCGGTGTGATGCCGAGATTTAGGTGATTTTGAATAGATGGAGAGTAAGTTCCATTTATAGATCATACAGATTGAGTAGATATGTGATAGAGTCCACTTTCAGGGATCAGGGTACAGTCATACTCACCGAACATATGCCAGGAGGCAACCATGTCCACTGCAGGGATAATATTGGTGGTGACGAGCACTTTCCTCAATAAGAGGGAGTGTTGAGATTTGGGTACCTTGGAAAGTGGTCCACATGTGCTTATGAGTCTCTAAGCACAAAGGGGGAAGACTATTACCCTTATACTTTACTTTATGATTCTAATTTCACTTTGACTTAGGAGATTTAAGTCAAAAGTGAAATATGTCACTTAAGTCATAAAGTAACAATTAATTCACAATGTCGGTGAATTAATAGACATAAAGCAACTAAGGAAAGTGGGTTTCCTTAGTGATATTTTTGGAGTTGATCTCACCCATTGATTAGACTTGGCTAGATATAATCTAGGCCATTAATCTTTTAGGGTTGGCATGAGGAGGCTAAAGAGAGGGTAAAGGTATTTTGGAGACTCATTCTTCACTTGTGAGTTTTGAAGAAGAGAAGGGGGGCGCATTTCTTGAGGAGGAGGGTGCACTTCATGAGGGTTTGAGAGAAACCCTTGAGAGCTTGAGGAGAGGCTCTTGTGTTGTTTGAGCTTGCATTGAGAGCATTTCCATGGAGCCATAGCTTCTATTTCTTGGAGGGAGCACTTTGCATGGAGGAGGGGCGCATTTAGGAGAGGAGGCGCACTTGGATCCTTCATTTGCTCACCGGGAGAGAAGGACTTGTCACCTTGAGATGAGGGAAGATGCAGAAGGAGGCTAGAGGGAGGGCACATGCTTTCATGGTGAGAGATATCCAACTTTAGTCTTTGTTTATTTATGGTGATCATTTCTGCTAGGAGGAGGGCGCACATGTTGGGAGGACTGGCAGCTACCTAGTAGCAGATCTGCTTGGAGGATTCGAGCTCTAACAGTTTCAGTGGAGAGGCAGCACAGGAGAGCACATTCATGTGGAGGGATTTCTTCATTGGGTCACAGATGAGCTAGGGCGCTTCAGTTTAGTGCAGAGGCCAACAAAGGGAGAGGGCGCACCACAGTTTTGACACTTCTTTCTCTGGCTCTTGTGGCAAGGCTCGTGAGAGGCTTGCTATGTATACAGGTTCCATTGTATTTCCTTACTTGTTGTAGCTCTTACTTTGATCATCATTATATATAGACATATATCTCAAACTGATTTTCCCCGGGGGGGTTTTATCCAGGGTCATGTTGACCAAAAATACATGTGTCAAATTTATGCATGTTTAGAAGTGTAGATTAGCATTTTAAAGTTCAAGATCTAGAGGTAGTGTTATGTGTTTTAAGTTATATTGCATGTGCTAACATTGAGATAAGAAAACACTTGCAAGGGCACCTTAAAAGAGCACTTAACCTGTAAAATATTGAGCAGAAAGTGGGATGATTGTTTGTTGTCCTAAAACAATAAAAGAAGGCAGCCATGCAGTTGAAACTTAGAGCCATACTAAGGTCAAGGACAGACCATAGGACCTCAAAGATTTCTACATCTTTCACCTGGTTCCTCGTCAGATTCCGATGGAGGAATCATTTGGGGCGCATTTTCCAGAGTTGGGAGTGTGACACTTTTGGCAGACACATTCGGGGTTCTTGAGTGATCATCTAATCAGATCCAGGGAAACCCTTCCGACCCATATTCCAGTAGGCCAAGGTGATCATTTTGAGACACATCTCAGCCGATTCCGATGGTGGAATCGCTATGGCGCATTTTTCCAGTGAGAGGGGCGCATTCCCCCAGGGGGATCCATCTGGAGTCCAAATACATCAGCAGATGGGTCGTTCAGTCATCAGGAATGAGAGCTAGAGCAGGGCACACCATTTGGGACAGTTTCCATGCCATTCCGAGAAGTTTATCCACCAGGGCGAACTTTTCGAACTTCCATCAGTTACCGTGTGTGCTGCAATAGTTCCAGCGCATCCATTGACCCCGAAGTACTCATCTATTATCGGGTATTATCTTTTAATTTGCTTATTGTATTTCGGCTAAGATCATTTTTTCATTTGATCTAGCCGAGTGATTCGTTTTATTCAGTCACATTCGACATTTGTACTCCGCAGAGATATCATAATATAAACTTTGCAGTCTTTGTCGCATATGTTATTTGTATGATCATTTCTATGTTGTAAACCATTGATCCTACACACACATTAGCAATGTTTCCTAGACTAGCCAAGTCAGGAACATTACATGTTGGGGTTGGCTCCAGGTTCAAAGAGAGTTTCTATTGCGAACAGTGTGATGGGACCAGATGATGGTGATGGCAGTGAGTACGTCCCTCACTAAAAGGGAGTGTTAGCTTTTATAGCTCGAGAGGTACTCCGCATACTTGTCTTGTATGCGGAAGTAACCTTGTATTTACACTACTAAACACTTGACTTTCTAATGGGTTTTTATAAAGTTGTAATAAACTGGTTATTTTATGTAAGTGAGTTTTTAATGAAGTGTACCTTCTAATATTAAAATAACTTTATTTCATAAAGTGCACTTATGTTATAAAGTGAAATTGTACTTTAATATTTTAAGTGATTTGTGAAAAGACACTTGGAAGGTGAAAGGTCATTTTCGAATTATAAGAGAATGCATAGGGTAGTATGCAAAAAACAACAAGAGAAGAGGAAATTGAGAGATTTCCGAGAGATCTTGAAAGAGGAAAGTGGGCAGCAAGGACGACGCATTTCCCAAGGGAGATTGGACACATTTCCCAAGGAAAATTTCTATGTGAGTGTGCTGATATTTTTTTTGTTGTTGTTGGAGGCCGTACTATATGGATCCGTACAGTTCATACAACAAAGGAAACAGGGCACGAATTTCAAGGCATAGGAGGCACGAATTTCAAGGTTATTTTGAGGGTTTTCTTGTTGTAGAATTGGTCGTATAGATCAAGTCATACCGCAGACTATGGGCATGTTTTCCAATGTGTTTTTTTCTGGGTGGGTCGTATAGCAGTACAGAGTTGGCACGTTTTCCAAAGCAAATTTTTGGAGGGACAATTTGGGTGTTGTAAACGATTTTCTCTTGGATAAAAATGTAATTTTGTTGTTGATGTATCTTTCCTAAAGCTAATAAAATCTCTCTCTTTGGGTTCCCCACATTGGGGGTTTTCCTCGCTGGTTGCCTAAATTTTTTAGTTCTACATGGATGTGTAATTGTTCATTGTGTTTATTCCACTGCAAAAGTGTTTGGTAATGTGTATTTCTGCTCATAATATTTTTTTAATGTGGGTTTATACATTTCACAATTCATTCATGACAGTGATCTCTAGGTTGCTAAGTGTATGACAAAATTTGTGCATGTTGATTTTGTCATTAAATTTCTACAGTTCTATGTAGTGAAATTCTAACAAGGGTGGATTGATAGATCTAATTAGGGGATTGTGATGCTAGATTTTGAGAAGGTCATTCAACTAAATAAAAGAGAATTTTGAAAGAATTGAAAGATTGCCCTGGGAGTGTGATCTAGTGGCAAGCAACGAGGTAAACAAGCTTGTATTAATGTGGAGACCATGGTTCAAAACCCCTCGAGTGGGTGTGCATGATGACAGNTTCAACTAAATAAAAGAGAATTTTGAAAGAATTGAAAGATTGCCCTGGGAGTGTGATCTAGTGGCAAGCAACGAGGTAAACAAGCTTGTATTAATGTGGAGACCATGGTTCAAAACCCCTCGAGTGGGTGTGCATGATGACAGATGCAAGTCCTAAGTAACTTTGACAACATAGATATGCCCCTAATTGCACAACAACTTGGTCAAAGATATTCTACAAAAAGTATCTATGATTTAAAAATAAAAATAAAAATTGAAGGATTATGAAAACCCAAGGTGCCTTGAGAGATATAATTAGGGGAGGTAATGTTAGTCTAGGATTTTGACAAGGTCATTCAACTAAATCAAATTGAATTTTAAAAAATCAAATACTTTTGGTTTTTTAAATGAACCCTATAATATGACAAAATATTTGTTACCTAATGCCCACGGCTTGGTTATTGATAATTGGGTCTTTTCTACATGGCAATGGTTTAACCAATGCTTAAGGTTAACCTTAAGCTCATTTAAGTGTTAGTACTTACTACCAAGGTTTATTTGTTTAGAAAACACAGATCTTCCATGGTGAGGTTGATTGATATGTTGAAGTTAATTTGATATCTAAATTAAAATTAATACAAAATATGTTTAATACCTTGATTAAGATTTATCAGTTATGCTTGGGTCCACCACTTTGTTATGATATTTAGATTTTAAATAGATACATGGGCTTTTACAAAATAAAAATTCATGTCACTAAACACTAAGGTTGTCTCATTATGGACCTTTCCACAAATTACCACTACTAGAAAGCTCCATGATTGTCTCATAGTGTTGGTTGTTAGGTGTAAAGATCTTTCATGGGCTTGGGTGTCATATAGCCTAGAAGGTGGTGATATGTCAGTGCCTCAATCTGAAACATAATGCTATCTCAATCAGTTGCACCCTTGTGACTCTTAGCTTTTCCAAAGAGCATTTGATACTCTTGTCAATTTGTTGCAACCATTATAGTGTCAGCAAGCTCCCTATTGTTAAGTGAAATAAATTAGTTAAGAACCAGTGGAGTCAAAGCTTCTTGACAAAACATTGTCTTCGAGTGCTAATATGATTAAAGGAACACTGTAATATGTCCTGAAAGGAAGACCTTCAATTGTAGCCACCTTCTATTTCTCATCTTTTCATTAAGAGACTAAATCATGTTCGTACTAGATTTGCCACCTGTTTTCATTTCCAACCACAACACCTAGTCATCATTTAGTGCTATATGCCCTACTTTCAAATAGCTATGAGCACTGGCAGAGCTTCCCTTGAGTCCCTTGTCATTTGCTTGGTTAGGTTTAAAAAATATTTCCCCAGCTTTCGCTTATAACGCCTAAGACACTACCATTACTTATATGCAAGATGGCAATGACAATAGCTACTCTTATATAGTCATTAAACAATTTGTTGTCACTAGTGATTTGATTGGCTTTTTTAAATCTTGTCATTACGTGAATGGGTTCTTACAAAATGCTTTAAAATTAAAGTAGCAATATTTAAAAAATGGTTATAAATTATTCAGATATATGTATAGTTGCTTGCATCACCAATAAATGTACATAGGGATTCTAGCGTGAGTAAACAAGAGCTTTAGTGCGTCATTGATGCCTTTGCTTTTGTCAGTTTCTAATTCATTTATGGAGTATGATTGTGACAAAAAGAACATTGTACTAAGAAGAAGCATGTCATTCTAAACACAAAAACTACGACATTTTAGCTGAAATTTAGGTTGACAAAAATGATATCCAACAATCTCTTTTTTTTTTCCAAGAAAAAAAGCTTTATATTTGATATTTCACAATAGAAATCAAAATATACATGCTCTAGCCTGTTGGCTCTTTGACTTAAAACCAAAAATATTCAGTCTTATCCTTTCAGGACATATTACAGTTTTCCTTTAATACAGCTAAAGGCCACCGTAGAAACAAAGATCTGATACAGAAATATCGTTTCCTAAGAGTGTCAGTGAGACATCTAGACTATAAGAAACAAAAGAGTATCATGTCAGAACAGAGACTTGACAGAATATGAAAAAAGAGCAGATCCCCTAAATTCTTGCTCAGTCAAGAATCAAGATGCCTTCCTGCAATAAAATGGCTTCCTTAGAAAGAAGATTTGCTCTGGCATTGAATTCCCGAAAAATGCGAGAAAAACAAATTTCTTCAAAAAGGTTTTTTACCTCCAAGGATTTCTCCATGATTGAAAGCCAGGTTAGAAATTTGACATCAACCATTAGCCCAATCCATCAGAATCTTTGAGTCCCCTAAGACCTGCATCTTGCTGACACCTTTTTCAACTGTAGTTTTCATCAAAATCCACAGGGCATAAAATTTTGCTCTACTATTTGTTCCTTGGACAGCTCCATGTTTGAGAAGAAAATAATGCAAATTATTTAAAAATAAAATTGCTCCAGCTCCACACATACATGAGGTACCTTGACACGCACCATCAAAGAAACTCCAGGGATATGAATAGTCAATTTCGGGCTCCTTTAAATATTTCTGCTTGGGAACCTTCCAGCATTCCCCATAACAGGTTCTCATTAGACACCCACACTGAAGTTGCTTCCTTGCCTTGGAATAACATCTTATTTCTTGTAAGTTGAACTCCCCACAGCACATCCCAGGGGAGTGCTCTATGAACAGAAACAAATCTATCTGAAATCCAAGACTCAAAGATATCCACTAGGGAATTTTTGTCCCATCATGATTTGACATTGATGGCTTGCAAAACTTCCTTCCAAACTGCTTGTGTAAATGAACAAGAAACAAAGATGTGATCCACGGATTCACTTGCACTCTTACAAAGAACACACCATCCAGGTCCTACCCAATTCCTCTTTTGGACATTATCCCATATTAGGATCTTGCTGGCTAAATTGGCTAAAGCTAGCCAAATAAAAATTCTAGTTTTAAGAGGGCATATACTAGGTTCCATACCAGTTTCCACCACCAAACTCTCTCTATGTCTATCTCTTCTTTCATCTTACCTTCATAGCCTAGCTTTACAGTGAGAATACCTGTAGTTGCTAGCATTATTTCTCGACCACGTCAAACATCATCCTGATCCTTGAGACTTATAACTCTATGATTTAACAGCAAGATATACCGAGTCCATTCTGAAGCCCTATCCCCTGTAGATTTAAATCCTCAGCTGATTTCCATAACTGTATCCCCCTTCCAAGATCTTATTGAAATGAAGCATCTCCTAACCTTATTATCCCCTTAGAATGAAGCTCAGCAACCAGAGGATTAGATCATATCAGATCAGATCCACTACACCCTATCCATAGATCAGCACCTATTCTTAATATGTCCCCTCTTCCACTTTTCCATGCAATCAGATTTCCCAAGATTGGAAATGCTTTTACCAGCCCTTTTCGTACATTTGAAGCAACCTTTAATGATTTTCTTTCCAATCTGATCCAGTTTTCCAGAGCCCCATCTTCCAGAAACTTAGCCTTCATCACTTTGCCCCAAAATCCCTCATTACACAACATTCTCCAAAAGCTTTTCATTGCAAGTGCAAGTGCTTGACCAAAAGCATAAATGTTCATTAAGCCCCAACCTCCTGCCTCCTTTGGTTTTATTGTCCCTATTCATTTCACAATGGGAATGCCCTCAGCTTTCCTCTTTCCCATCCAAACAGACCGAAAACACTTTCTTCTCATCTTATCCAAAATACCTTTGGGGATGTGACAAATTGACAACCAATAAACAAGAACACTCTCCAGCACAAACTTAACCAGCACTAACCTTCCTCCCCTGGACAGCGATCTATGGCACCAACAAGTGATTCTAGCTTCAATATTTATAAACAACCATAACCAATCTACTAATTTGTAATAATTGGGGTTTAAGTGGAAACCCAAATATTTGACTCCATTGTCAATAGGGCCTGAGTTCATGGAAAACATCTTGATCTGAGTGATCTGCCCCATGACCTCATCCAAACCATTGAACAGCGTGCAGGATTTGTGCATGTTGACTTCCATCTCTGTTGCTTTGCAGTAAGTATCCAAGATTACCTTGATACAATTCATTTCCCTTAAAGAACCATTATCAAACAACAAAATATCATCCACAAACAGTAGATGTGTAGCTACAATTGGGCAGTTTTTGTGTATATTCTTTGAATATTTTGTTTTGTGTCTTTTTTTCTCATTAAAATATAATAATTTTGTTCATAAAAAAACATGCATTCCATACATGCATATTGCATTTACAGAAATACATTTCATACATTCTGCTTTTAATCACATTACCTCTTTCTAATCTTAAAACCTGGAACCTTGAAAAATGGAAATGAGTAAAGTGGATCTAAAATTAAGCTTGCAAATGTTTGACACCTTCACATCTGAAAAAATAGGTAAGGTAAAAAATACTAATTATTTATACAACAAACATGTGCCAAATGCAAATCAAAAGGTCTGGTGTTCCATAAATTTGTCCCCGATTTTGAGACTCGTGAGCAATGATAGTCTCCAAGCCCGTTTACAATTTAAAGATTGTTAGGAAAAAGTATCAGTGTAAAATCCCAGACACATGGAATTGTACACCAATCTTTCTGACGTAGAGATTTAAAAAGGAATCGAAAGGACATGTGCTTGTAGAACAAAGGTAAGGAAAATGTCTATGCATCTGTAAATGTAATTTTTTTAGGCTAACATGTGTTAAATTTGGCAGGATCGGCAATCATTCTCCAATGAGAGGCCATGTGGGCCACCCTGAAGCTAGCCAAGGAGATTTGGAGAATCAACCAGTTTTGTGAGGTATTGACAAAAGCCAGGGGGAACGTACAACCTCTATGAGTCGAACCAATAGTCGGGACGAATGAGATGCTATATGATCTTGTGAGTCTAGCCAAGGCAAAGGAAGAAGCCTTGTAAGACTAAGACAAAAGTCAAGATGTAAGTCTAATGCAAAAGTCAGGGGGAACGTTCAACCTCTATGAGCATATACAGTCTAGTGCAAAAGTCAAGGGGAATGTACAACCTCTGTGAGCATAGACAGACTAGTGCAAAAGTCAGGGGGAATGTACAACCTCTGTGAGCCTAGTCAAACCTTGTGAGCCATGAGCAAAAGTAAAGGCATCTAGCAAAAGTTAGGTTGAATGTACAATTCCTATGACCTAGAGACAAACAATCTTCCTTATGCAAATAATGTAAATGTATCGATCTAGTGTGTTGGCACGTGTAACATTATCCACCATGAAAAGGAATTTGAGTTGCCTAACTCAATTGTAAAAGTCGAATTGCATGTTTAGTTTGAGTTTTCAAACTCAAGTTGTAAAAGACAAGTTGTATGTCTAGTTCAAGTGGTCAAACTCAAGTTGACAAAGTCATGTTGCATGTTGCATGTCAAGTTGCATGTCGGTGTTACATGCATGTTGCATGTCGAGTTGTATGTCGGAGTTGCATGCATGTCATGTTGCATGTTGCATGTCAAGTTGCATGTTGAGTTGGCATGCCATGCATAAGCCGAGTCTCAAGGGCAAGTTGTCATGCAAAGTTCAGTCAAGTCAAGTGACAATTCGAGTTGTAAAGGCATGCTGGCTATTACTAATTCGAACTCACTCTTCTCTTCATCCCTGTGCCTTTATATACAGAGTTCGACCCTCTTCCTCATTCACATTGTTATGCAGCACAAGAGTGAAGGAAAGGTAAAATGTCTGCAGGTGATTGAGAGTGGGCAGCAAGCATATGAATCTGCTGTCTACACAGTGAGAAAGGACAGCATATGAGTCTGCTGTCTACACAGTGAGAAAGGACAGCATATGAGTCTGCTGTCTAAGGGCAGTGTTTGAGTTAATTTACAGTCAGCTGATATGCACAGTTGGAAAGGGAGCAAAATACAATTTACTGTGTAAAAGGGCAGCAAAGAATTTTTGATATAAGTGCTGATTTATAACAGCAAGCATTTCACTGTTTGTTGGTCATACAGTCAGGGATTTTCATGGTGGTTTACTGTACATGATCTTACATATTATTTGCAATTAAAGGAAGATTGTTTGCTGGAGTTTTCTCCCCTTTTGGGTTTCTCCAGGGTAAATTCTTGTGCATGTGTGAGATTCTATTTGAGTACATATTCTACTTCTGTTCATCATTTCGAGTATCCATTTTGCTGGTTGATAAATCAAATTTTGTTTAAAGCGTTGAAGAAACTAAAGAAATAATCTGCAAATTAAATCAAGCTCTATAATTTAACATGTCCATATGTTTTGTCTTTACTTATAATGTATGCTTGTCACATCTGCTGATGCCCAAACAACCAGTGGTTGGCAGCTTTGTCAACTGCATGAAAGATGTAACTTCTTCACTGTCTTCTTTTTTGCCTTGGGACCCAGCAACCATGTGGACCATTGACCCTTCTCCAAATCGATGGCATGAATGTTTCAGATACTCAAACAACATATCCACCCAAACTCACTTCGGCGTTTCCTTTCCCCCACTTCAGGGGTATGCTGGTTCTGAACATATTTCCCATCTACAATTTGAAGATGATACCCTACTTCTAGGACCTGGTAATCTGAAGGAAGCCAAAGCAACAAACAAAGTCATCAAAATCTTTAAGAGACCCACAGGACAGACCATTTGGCATCAACAGAAACAAATCAACTATTTTTTTCCTGAATGTAAGCCTGGGACTGAAGAGAAAAATACTGAAGATGATGGGATTTAAAAAGAAGATACTCTTCCTACCTTTTCCCTGGGTTTTTCCCTAGCAGATGGAAGACATACTGCAAAAAACTGGAGAGGTGTTATTGATAAAATAGGGAAGAAATTAGATGTCTGGACAAACAAATCCATCTCTCTAGTAGGTAGAATTCTCCTCATTCAATCTGACATCTCAGCCATGCCTGTTTATCAAAGTTCCAATGTCCTGGCACCAAAAAGAGTGTGATCAATGATATAGTGAGCATTCTTGAAACAATTCCTGTGGTAAGGAAGATAAAGGCACCTTTTAAATTAGAGGTCAGTATCTAGCCGTGTGGGCTGGAGGTGCAGGCATAAGAAAATTGGAGCAAATGAAGAAATCCTTCTGCACAAAAATGCATTAGATAAGAGAAGATAATTTTATTAATGTCCAACAAATGACCACAAAAGTAGGTCAATGGGACTAAAGGATACATCCAGTGTGAGTACAATGTAGGAGTGCAAAAGCAGCTCCAATATAATGAGAGAAAGATAATAAAAAAACTGAAAGTACAGTCTAGGTAAATATCCAACAAGGCTAAGCACTAGATCTAGCTAAAACCAAAAATAAAGTGTATATAACAGTATCATAGGTGCGGTGATACAAAGTGAGAGTGTCCAAGGTAGGAGTTGGTCAACTCGATACTGGCCATGAAGAGAGAGAGATATCTGAAGATAAAGCCAATGAGGTCAAGGTCTCCTGGATATGATGACCAATGGCGAGGGGGGCGACAGGGGTCACACTGGCTCGTTGTCGAAGCCCTCGAGCACCATAGGGGGTGGATGTAGGAGCAAGGAAGCTCAATTCTCCTACCATCCAAGGTCGAAGGAAAGAAACTCTGAATAGATCTCCGACTGCTCGAAGTGGCAAGTTGGAGCGCTTGCAAGGATGACAACTCAGGTTGAAAAAGTTAAAAACCCACATTCTCACCCTGTATCTAGACTTCAATTAAAATGAAAGAGTATTGGAGGTTATCAGTGGAAGGTAAGAAGCTCTGGATCAGAACCTTAAAGAGTAAATGTAGGGAACAAAATCCTAATATCATTAATTGGCCAATGCACTTTCCCTAAAGGCTCATCCATATAGCACTATGAGCAGCAAAGATTTAGTTGACATTGGACAATGATGTGTTTCGGGATCTAAACAGTGGCAAGAAGACAAAATCATGGGATGCCACATGGGCTGGAAATAGGCCACTGACATCAACACAGGATATAGTCAGAGTAAACTTAGAAATGAAGAAATGTGGAAACCCTTCTGAAAATGGCCTATTCAGATTCATGCCCAGAAGAAAAATTTACTCAAGGATGCCCACTTGTTTAGATTCATTAATTCAAATTAAGATGAGGACTCACTGTGCTGGAACCCAAAATCCCACGAAGAATAGAAGAGGGTTTAAGATGTTTCTATGTTTATTCCAACTCTAATAATGGACATGCAAGGATAGCATGGGAACGAGATATTACAGACTATTGCCAGTTAAAGATTCTTTTGCCACAGAAAGGACAGGGGAAGCCAAAACAACCAATCAACCATTATGTTAGTACAGGAGGAGGCCTACCACTATGTGCACCCTCATTGGAATAAAGATCATGGTGTATCGGGGCTTATATGTTGTCACGGGACAATCCTCACAACCAATGTGCAACAGGAAATTTTTGGTATAGGTCCTTGGAGGTTTTTATAGTTGTAAAAACAATTCCAAGCTGCCATTTGTTTGCCGTATCTGACTTTTTCAATTGCCATGTAGGGGTAGCATGGTCAATTAAAGAAACCTCAAGATAATTTTATTAATGTCAACAAATGACTACAAAAGCAGTTCAATGGGACTGAAGAAGACAGCATGTATGATTACTGTTAGATTTTTGGGAAAAAGGAAAACAGAGATATCTTTTCAAAATAAATTCTACAGTACAAACAGATCAACACTTAAAACAAAATCTGAAGTAGATAATATACTGAAACATATGTGACTGAATATGAAAGAAAACAAGCTTAATCTAAAACTGATCAAGAACTAAAAATAACATTTCTGGTTGTAAATAAAACCATAAGAAGAATTAGATCTGGGACTTTGCCTTTAGTAGATCCAATCAAAAAGGAATGTGCCTGATGTTAGTCTTTGTCTCTTTAATATGCTCCAGAAAATCCACTTAAGATCATGGACCAAAACCCCAAGGGTTTGACCTCCACCAAGATCTGAGTGGACTGTCTTGCCAAAGAGGAAACAGGGCTGAAGAAAACAAAACACTGTCCAAAAAAACTGAACTGTAGATGCTACAAGAAAACCCCAATACTGAACTGTAGATGCTACAGTATAGCAGGGACAGCAAAGGGAAAGCACCAACAAACAAGGAAGAGGGCAAAGGCTGCCTAGGAGGCATTGGCACCCTCAACACACAAAACAGCAGTAAGTGGAGGGGCAATGGAGGATGCTTCACCCTCAACACACTCAGCAACAACTGCAGTGAAGACTCCAGAAGAAGCCATGGCACCCACAGGAGGAGTCATGGCTCCAAAGGGGAAGTCAAAGGAGAGGTCAGCAGCACACTTAGAGAGTCCAGCTCAGCAGAGGAAGGTCCTGCGGCATGCACTTACTGCTTGTGACACTAAGGGCAACAGAAAGGGCAGCACACAGAAAAGTAAGAAATGAGCAGCCTGACACACTTAGGAGAGATCACCCCAGCAAGAAAGAAGAGGTCTGGGTACCCTAACTCACTAATAGATATTCCCAACCAGCAAAAGAAACCAAGAAATAGCACAAGAGGATTGAAATTGGCCATAGCAAGTTCAAGCGAAATGAGAGGAGTGTGTGTATAAGAATGGGGGACGGTAGGTTCCTTTATAGTTTTAGGAGAGGGTCAGGGTTAAATTAAATCAATTAATAAATGACATTTAATTAATATAAATATTAATTAAAGCAATGATCTCCCACCAAAGGCGGAGACGGGGGCGAGTGTGAGAGGAGGCGCACAAAGGGGGCGTGTGTAGTACCCCAATTTTAAATTTTTTGGGAAATGGGGGCGAGGGCGTCACATATATAATATAAAAATTTAAAATAAAATTTTAAAAATAAAAATAATAATGATAAATCCTCAAGCATATAGCAAATTAGTGGATTGAAAAGGGACTAAATAGTAAATAATCAATACTAACACCTAAATACTAACAATAACATAAATCTCTACAACTAAATACTACTAAATTAGTAAAATTGAAAATTCAAATTTGTAAATGATAAAGTTACTCGCTTCAATGCTTATGATTCAAATTCAATTCAAATTGAGTAATGAAATCTGATGATTCATAAATCATAAATGGAAGTTGGAACATAAATGTTAAAAATAATAAATATTGATACATTGGTTTAAAGTGAAATTTATCGTGTAAATGTTCTCTAGAATCTAGATGGTGCAAAATACTAATAGTAGATGCTAAAGTCTAAAATAGTAAATTGGGATTAGTCAGGTCTCAAACTCAAGAATTTAAAATAGTAAAGAGTCACAAGTCAAGGTCTGACGTCAGCAGTGTCTAGAGTCAAGACTCAAGACATGCTTGAAAAAACAATGAACTTTGAAAATAAAATTCAGAAGACCATCATGGAACCAATCTCATTGACCGGTCCTCACATCCATCTCCTGGGGGAGTCATCGGGGACTATCTTAGGAATGTCATCATCTGTCTCTGGGTCCGAGTCACTCTCATGAGTAACCAATGACACACCAACCAAACCATTTTGCAGCTCATCTGGTGCATCCCCTCATCTATCTGTGCACTAACCTCTGGATCCACATCCCATCGAGTCGCCGGTCCCTTCCGATACTAAGGTGTCTTCATATGCGCAAGATGTAGGGCACTGTGCACAGCAACTAGCTTCTCTGCTCTCTTAGAGGAAAGTCTATTCCTCTTGATGGAATGGATGAAGCTATATGTGGAACAATTCCTCTCTACTTGGATAATGTTCCACCTCTATTATATTGGGATACACATCATGAGTATCATCCTTCATCCTGCCTCTAGGTCTTGACTTTGCTTATACCTGATCTCTAGGACATCGATCGACCACCCACATGAATTTAAGTGAAACTTTTCTAATCCTAGCCTTAAATATGTTAGAAAAAGCAACATGCCTAATCAATGATTCTAGTTTGAGTGAAAGGTACATTTTTACTAAGGCCATGATAAAGAGTTTAACAATCAACACCACCAACATTGGGGGTATATAGAGGGGGCTTAGTGGTCTTGATTAAATGCCAATTCATACCCTCATACTTGATAGAATCAGTGGAAACATTGTAATCTGCCAATCTTGAAATCAGCAGTTAAGTCTGCTGAATTTAGATGGGGCCTAAAATTCTACACTTTCTCCATAGTGAGAGTCCAATGAGGTTGGAACCATCTCAAACATCACGAAACAATTAATGGTAATGTTAAAGGAGAATTTAAGTAAAAGGATAAAATGAAAGATAAAGGAAATGCTTTACTTTAAAATTTAACATTACCATTAGGGAGCTCCAGGGGAGCATATATATATATGTTTTTTAATTTTATTTTTTTAAGTCTTACTTGTGAAACAAATTTGGGACTTCGGAGTCCCTTCAGAGTCGAGGCGTCCCCTTTTAGTCTCCTCCCCACAGCAGGAGTAGCGTCCCCCAAAGTCCCCAGCGTCCCCCAAAGGGGCGTGAGGCGATCCCACAGAGTCCCAGTCCAGGAGGCGTGGGGGCTGCGTCCCTAGTCCCCACAGGGGGCACGTCCCATGGAGGTGTGATTAAAGTCAAAATAAGTCAAAGTGATTTACAAAATACCAATACCACACATCCAAACAAAACAAAGCAAGGGAGAACTTCAAGACAAAGTCAAGGGTCCTCTTCAAGCTAGCCAAAACATGTCCACAGAAGTCTCATGGTAGCTTATAAACTTTTTGTTATCAGCATGAGAGGAAACATCCATGATGTGGTCATGTCCATCTTCATGGATGCTCCTGATCATGGACCATCCGGGGAGAGAGGAAGAAGATCACACAACATCACATCTTGGTACCTGGCGAACTACGGTCCAAGACGGGCTCTAAAACACATCTAGGGTCTTTCATCCACCAGGTACAAGACCAAGAATCAGCAAGCATTTAAGCAAGGATTCCTAGAGCATCCGGGGCCCTAGAACACATCGGGGGCTTGTCATCAACCACCAAGGAACATAACCAAGGATCAATCCAAACACTTAGGAGCAGGATTCCCTAGAACACATCCAGGGGCTTCTAGACACTTATAGGGACTTATATCAACCACGAGGGAACACATCCAAGGATCAAATCAAGCCTTAGAAATGAGGATTCACAGAACACATCGAGGCCTTAGAACACATCTATCGAACTGCTTGGTCCTTGACCAGAACTTGATAATACACTCGGGGCCCTAACTAGGGTCTTTTCCATGGCTCAAACTACTTGGATCCCAGGAGAGAGGAAGAAGATCACACAACATCACATCTTGGTACACAAGCAAGAACTACCTGGTCCAAGACCAGGGTACCCCAAAACACATCTAGGGGCCCTAGAACACATCTAGGGTCTTTCATCCACCAAGGTACAAGACCAAGGATCAACCCAAGCATTTAAGCAAGGATTCCCTGGAACGCATCCAGGGGCCCTAGAACACATCCAGGGGCTTACATCATCAACCACCAAGGAACACATCCAAGGATCAATCCAAGCATCGAGCAAGGATTCCCTGGAACAGATCCAGGGGCCCCAGAACACATCTAGGAACTTACATCATCAACCACCAAGGAACACATCCAAGGATCAATCCAAGCACCGAGCAAGGATTCCCTGGAACACATCCAGGGGCCTTAGAACACATCTCGAAACTTACTGCTTGGTCCTTGACCAAGAACCCCAGTAATACACTGGGGGCCCACACTAGGGTCTTTTTCCATGGCTCAAACTACTTGGTCCCAAACCAAGAACCCCAGGAGTGTACTGGGGGCCTTAGATCTCAACTAGGGTCTTATGCCATCCTCCCAGAGAATGGCTCTTGCAGCTGCACTAATTTCAACACTCCCTCTCAACAAGAGAGGCATTCTCAGCAACACCAAGCTTGTCTCGAAAGTACACAAACTTTGTCAAGGACAGAGGCTTGGTCAAAATCTCTGCGATTTGTTCCGCCATCGAAACATACTGAATATTGAGAATGTTCTTTTGCACCATGTCCCGAACATAGTGATATCTCATCTCAATGTGTTTCGATCTGTCATGAAACACCGGATTCTCAGAGAGCTTTATACAACTCTGGTTATCACAGTGGATTATTGTGGGTTCCAACTCAGCATTGAACAAATCTGAGAGCAGCTTTCTAAGCCACAATGCTTCTCTACTAGCAGCACTTGCAGCAATGTATTCTTCCTCTGTAGTGCTCTGGGCTATAGAGCCCTATTTCCTACTGGACCAGAAGATCATAGCTAAACCCAAACTGAAACAATATCCAGAAGTACTCTTCTGGTCCACTGTACTGCCCATCTAATCTGAATCTGTAAAACCATGAAGCATTACCCCTCCACTGGAAGTAAATCTGAGCCCATAGGCTATAGTTCCCCGAACATGTCTAAGAACATGCTTAACGGCAACCATATGAATATGTTTCGGTTCACACATGAACTGGCTGAGGGCATTCACTGCATAACAAATGTTCGGTTTGGTATGTACTAGATACATCAAGGACCCAATGATCTGACGATATACGGTGGGGTCTTCTGGATCTGCACCAGTAGTTTGATCATAGGTGTGGTCATGGACTTACAGTCCATCATGCCAAATCTGCGAGGCACATTAACTATACTTGCTTTGTGAGAGAAAGATCTCACCTGGTTTCTGCCACACATCTAAGCCAAGAAAGTAATGCGTAAGACCTAAGTCTTTTATTTCAAAATCTGTTGATAACTCCCTCTTAGTTTGAGCTATAAGATGTTCCTCTCCAGTAAGAAAAAAAGCATCCATATATAAAACTAAGATAACAGGATGGTTCTACACAATCTTTATATAAAGATTAGGATCTGCTATACTCTTGGAGAACACAAGACTATGGAGAAAAATTGTCATTTTTCCCTACCAAGCTCTCGGAGCTTGTTTCAATCCATACAAGGCTTTCTTGAGTTTGCAAACATGGGATTCTTTCACATGGATCACGAAACCTTCAGGCTCCTCAATATAAACTTCTAGCTCAACTTCACCATTGAGAAAGGCAGTCTTAACATCCGTTTGGTGAAGTTTCCAATCAAAAACTGAAGCAAGAGAGATAATGATTCTAATGGAGCAAAGACCTCGTCATAGTCAGTTCCTTCTTTCTGAGAGAAGGCACGAGCCACAAATCTAGCTTTGAATTTATTTTTTTAACACTACCATCTGTTGCATGTCATGGCCCAACTCACATACTGGGACTGTTGCCTCTAAGTCTCATAATATGTCTGCCTCCCTGCATATGAAAATTGGCTCCCTCTAAACCTGCAAGATCCTTTGACTCTGAACTGGTGTCGTATCTCTTCAAGATGTACTTGGTGTCGATACCAAGTTTAATATGAAAAGTTGAGCCAAGCTTTTACCAGGTTATGCTTCTATCATGTGACCTCACTATCCACTAACCA
>SNQJ01S0065502.1:55472-66532 GCA_010110895.2 Picea sitchensis | reverse complement strand
CCATTTTACTTACAGGACAAAAGTCATTAAGCAACCTGGAATTCCATATTCTTCTTTAAAATGCTCGTCCATTCTCCCAAAGCTTCCATCCATCCATTACTTCATTTGAAAAGAAATAAAAAGTTTACAAAAGAAATAATATAAAAAAGAGAAAGGATTAAAATCCTCCTCTCCAATTCTTGGATCTATTTGGCTCTAATCTTTCTCATATATTTATAAAATGAATGAACAGTCTGGACGTCACTATTAATTTCCACCACCTGAAATTTTTCTCTAAAAGAGACCCAAATATCTCTCAAATCGTGCATTTTTTTGGGAAACTCTCCATGAGGAAGGTAAATGGGTCCATTTGGGTTCTGGGTTTTCAACCGTTTCTTCTAATTCCTCACGGTTTGGCTTCAATCAGTTCTGCAAAATCGTCTATCTGATCTTGACGACTTTCCAAATTTTATCTGTTGTTGCTCATAAAATTATTTGTAGCAATCCAAAATTATTTTTGGATCAATCATCTTGAACGTATTTGGATAATAAAATCAATCCATGATCAGATCCATATCAAATATTTGATAATAGAAACCTGTGAAACAAAAAAGAAACCTAAATTAATAACCTAAAAATTGTGAATAAAACAAAATCTAGAAAAATAAAAAATGAATTTAAACTAACTATAACTTATAAACAAACATTATTTATAATTTGTTTTCAAATGTGATCTTAATTCTAGAAGCTTCAAATTAATGGAGAAGAAAAAAATATTAATATTGGTTTTTCACAAAATCAAACAAATGATAGATAATTCTTTTTTATTTGTTATTATTATTATTATGAGATGCAAAATGAAAAAAGAATTTAATTAATTAATATCACCAAATGATTTTATGAAAATGAGAAACCAACCAAGATAAAATTTGATGAAGTATTGAACACGTTATTCAAAATATTCAAACTTGCTAATTAGTAAAAGAATGAACACATAATCATAATTTAAATGAAAGTAAATATTTGATAAAAAATAACATTTTGTTTAAATTGATATTTTTATGCTCGTTTCTATATTTTGACATATACTCTTGTAATGAATGTCTCATACTAAAGTGAATGTCTTAAGTTTGTCTCAAAGCAAGCCAATGAATGAAACTATTTGAAAATGTTGATTCTGTAGCTCATTATAATTATCAAGATTCTAATAGGGGCCCTTTAAATTTTTTAAAAATATAGGGGGAGTTGTTGGGGCCCAACAAGCCCCAGGGTGGGGGTGAACCATGGTAACTCTGTGTAATGTGCTATGTGCTTTGACCTAAGTGTTGTTTCCTTTTGGATAAGTGCTTGTTGTGATTAAGTAGATCTAGTTATGCTCTGTGCTTATGATATAAGAATGAATGTTAGATCTGATATATAAGATGTTTAGTGCTTGATCTGTTGAATCTAATCTATGTTTTGTGGTTAAGTATTAAATCAACCTTAGTCTAATTATTTACTGCGATGATCTGTGCCATCTGTGAAGTACCATAAGGGTTAAATATAGATGAATGATCTATTCTAAGTGCCTTGTAATAGATATAATCACAGATCATTGTCCCAGCTAAGGTTTCAGACACTTGAGTCCTAAAACCACCCCTGCCTCTACCTCGGGTGAGACTTCATCTTCTCCGCAGGTGTTGCCAAAAGGGATGGTAGTTAGGGTTTTGTTGGTGCGCTCTTGAGCATTGAACCCTAGGCCTGCCCCTGTGCTAACAAATGGTTCTGTTGTTAGGACCTAAAACTGTGATTGCTGGGAACTGAGGAAAAACAAATGTTGTGCAAAAGAAAGATCTTTGCATAGATCTGTTGCCCTAGTGTGCAGATTTTTACTCTACCTATGTAGCTTTGTGCCAGGAATAAGGTCACATCTAAATAAAGGAAGATCATATCCGAAGAAAAGAAGCAATATCTGAACGCTCTGTGCTCTAAGAAATGTAAAAGTGGAAATTTCTTAAAGAAAGAAGTCAGATATGCAGAAAAGAGGTAAGATCTATAAGCTATGTGCTCTAATAAAGGTAAGAATAGTCAAAAGTTATTAGATCTGGAAGCTTTGTTCTCTATAGATAAGTGAAATTTTTTGTTTCTAGAACATGGATCTAGGTATGTTTGATAGATTATGTCCTAGCTTAAAAACTAGGGAATTAATACATGAAATAAAGTTTGATATGAATAGATATGATAAGTATAATGATAGATATGTTATACCTATGCATACAAAGAATTTCTTGACTAACAAATGGATGCAGAATCCTAGAAAGAAATTTTTGCAGGCCATCCATTATGATCCTAGCACGCAGTACAAGAACATTTGGGGACCATTGAAGATAAAGAGAGGATTAACTCTTTGTTACAGTTGCAGAAGACCATGCCATCTTGCTATGGAATGCCCTGGGAGAAACCCTAGCTTCCTCTGTTGTAAAGCTATGGACCATGAAGTATTGGATTTCCCTAGAATGATTACTAGACTTGAAAAATTGAATATGGAACAAGCAAACTCTGAAGGAGATCAAAAGACTAAAATTATGGAAGAACCCTAGAAAGAATCAAAGATCGTGTTACTGAAAATAAAAGAAACCCTAGATGCTCATAAGGATGTCAGTTTGTCAGAGATCTTCAAAGAACAGGAGAAAATCGAAGTAAGAATAGGAGACTTTGACATTGACTGTGCCCTAGATGAGGGAACACTGATGAATATTATGACAGAAAGAACTTGGGAAACCCTAGGAAGACCTGCTCTAATCCCTTCACTAGGAACCATTGGATTATTTAAAGGCAAAATGGTAACCCTATGTGGAAGAATTACCCAGATAGTTATGAATACCCATGGAAATTCGACAGAGGAAGAGTTCGAAGTCATTAGATTTATTGAGGACTATTCTCCATTTCCAGCTTTGCTAGGAAAGATCTGGATTGAAAAATACCATATCCGGAGGAAAGAAGAAAAGGAATCCCTAGAACATAAGAAGCAAGAACTCATGGAATTTATGACTAGAAGGATTGCCTACTTGATGGAGGAACAAGAGAACAGATATTTGTTGTTAAACACTAGGAACCTGGATGTTGAAGCTATAAGAGCATTAGAGGAACCACATAAGACCGAAATATCTAACCCATATGATGAAGGAGTATTACCCTTGGATCTAAGGAAAGATCCTAGGTAGTGCGAAGTGACTATGTCAAGAGAAGATAATATTTAGAATGGAAAGAGGGTGACCAAGACTAAGCTCACTGGGAAAAAGGCTAGGAAGCTAAGTAAGAAGAGGGCCAAAATCGGAAAGCTACAGACGACTCCAGAAGGAACTTCACAGAGGGAAAAATCACAATAATTGAGCTTCGCCAAGATATCAGAACAACGACATTTGACACTTCTCCATGGCACAGTAATATAGTCGTTGGACAGATATACTCGTTCGACTTCCACCCCGAATAGGTCGAAAAGAAATTATGGGTTCCCACTAGACCGTTGAACATCACCAGAACGGATAGAACAGAGTTAATGCAGGCCCCATATCTGTTGGAAGCAGACCATTGCTAAGTCTCCCTACTTAGTCCGTCGCACCACGCACCTAGAATACTTTTTGCTAAGTGATAATTTGAGCTTGAACTTTGAGATTACTTCACCCAGTGATCATTGCCTTGTTGCCTTACTGTTCATCATAATCTCAGACGTCATTTTCACACCTGAGATAGTGGACCCAAGCTTGTATAATCCAAGAAAATGCATGCCAATTGTCTGCTGAACTTGAAAACCAAGAAGCCGAACTCGAACAGGTTCTCATCACTACAGAACAACACCTGGAAGGACCGCTCAATGACACAGTGATCCAGGAACTTACTGAGCAAGAGGCTATCGTACTATAGCAGGTCGAAGTAGCTCGATCCAAGCTCGAGGCATTTGAGGCAGAACTGAAAAGACCTGAGTGACTCAGGACGAGTCACAGGTGAGTGTTGGGCACATGTTGGCCCTTGACCAAGTTTTGAAGTATACTTAGTCATATTTGACCATTTTGGGACTGCGACGTATTGCCAAAGACGGAGTGCAACGCGAAGCAATAAAGACCTATTTTTGGGTACCTTTTAGGGTTTTTGGGTTGATGTAAAGGGAAAGGGATGTCGTCCCGTGGGTTTACCCACGTTTATGCCCATTTTTTAATCTATAAATAGATACTTAGGCAATGTAAGTAGGGGGGACATCTTAGTGAAAATGTATAGCTAAAGGCTTAGTGCTAGTAGATGGATCTGTGTGAGAAGATGTGTATCGCAAGTGCTATGTGCATGATTGTAAGGAGATCAGAAGGCTAAGTGAAAGTTGTTGTGGTTTTGTGCTAAGTGCAAGGAAGAAGGATCTAGCGAGCCGTGCAGATTTTTTGTCCTGTGCGAAGTAAGGGTCATTGAAGCTCCGTGTTGTAACTGCTTGAGAGAGATAATATAAAGAAGAAGACTTTGTGGATGTAGCCCCAAGGTGGGGGTGAACCATGGTAACTCTGTGTAATGTGCTATGTGCTTTGACCTAAGTGTTGTTTCCTTTTTGGCTAAGTGCTTGTTGTGATTAAGTAGATCTAGTTATGCTCTGTGCTTATGATATAAGAATGAATGTTAGATCTGATATATAATGTGTTTAGTGCTTGATCTATTGAATCTAATCTATGTTTTGTGGCTAAGTACTAAATCATCTTTAGTCTAAGTATTCACTGTGATGCTATGTGCCATCTGTGAAGTACCATAAGGGTTAAATATAGATGAATGATCTATGCTAAGTGCCATGTAATAGATATAATCACAGATCGGTGTCCTAGATAAGGTTTCAGACACTTGAGTCTTGAAACCACCCCTGCCTCTACCTCGAGTGAGACTTCATCTGCTTCGCAGGTATTGCCTAAAGGGCCGGTAGTTAGGGTTTTGTTGGTGTGCTCTTGAGCATTGAACCTTGAGTCTGCCCCTATGCCAGCACATGGATTTGGGAACTAACCCTTTGTTGCACTGTGAAGGGTATAATATTGTTGTAAGAGTTTAATGTAATATGCTTTGGAGAAGGAGCGTTGTTGTTGAATATAATTCTAAGCACGGATAAATTTTTGTTTGATCACATAAATGTATATTTGTGTACCATATATCTTAGAGGTCTGCATATGAGGATGTTCCTTGTTTTATAATATAACCATTTGATTCATGACTGTGTCACACAATCAAAGGGTGATGCTAACTTTTGGTCTTTTTATTTGTCTTATATAGAGATCTCTCTTCAAAATGGCTTATTCTTGGGTGTAACCTCCACACATCAAACTACTAAAAACACAATAAAAATCAAGCCAATTAAAATCAATACATTGCAATATACTTTGTCACTGAGGACTCTTAGAGAGATCTGGAGCATTCTCGAGTAGATTTTTTTACATTTAAGGATTTGTAGGCACTAGACATGAATTTGTTTATTTTGTTTGTCATCATTAGAGAGGATGGGGGTTTTCATTAGCACCCATTATTCCAAATCATTTCTATACTAAGATCTTCCACACCTGGTGGCCTTCTATAATGTTTTAGTGCTGATCTATTATTTATGTGACTAGATTTATATTTTTTGAGTGTATATCAACATTACAAGAAGATTTGGGAGCTCCCTTGGG
This sequence comes from Picea sitchensis, assembly GCA_010110895.2. Lineage (NCBI taxonomy): Eukaryota > Viridiplantae > Streptophyta > Pinopsida > Pinales > Pinaceae > Picea > Picea sitchensis. The sequence goes on along the minus strand of SNQJ01S0065502.1, from coordinate 60,887 downwards.
CCTATCCTTTTCCTATGATATAGGTAAGTGATATGGGTAGGATTATCAAATTTTTGTGAGGAATATTGAGGGGAAATATGTTTCTTTATTGGTAAAAGATTCAAATTCCATCGTTCTTGTCAAGTAGAAACTTTTGGGTATTTGTTATATTCTTTGCATGAGTGTGTGTGGGTGCGTCATATTTGACAATTTCTTTTGACGATACCAACTTGGGTAGTTGTTTCTATTTTAGCGGATTTTTCTATTTTTAGTGGTTTTCTAAATTAATCTCAGATTAAAGGATTAGGGTTTTGGTATCTAAAAAATACCTAAAATATTGTATATATTATATTTTGAATGGTGAAATTAATACAATGAAGATTTGAAAGGTGTAGCACCAAGGAAGGTAGGTTTTCTCTCGGTTAAGGGTTTCCAACATAAATCTCTATGTACTGTGTGTATGAACCATTGATTAATTTATATTTTTCTTAAGAATCTGTATGCATTGCTTTACTTCACAGGTTTAAAACTTACATGTGGTATCAGAGCCATTTTTGGCTTTAGGGGGATGCCTTTCTTGCTGAGGGTTTGGCTTAGTCTTAATAGATCAAGTTTATCTTGGGTCTGTGATAAACTTGGTTTTAGTGGCAGATTTTGTAGTGGTGATTCGAGTATAGAAATAAAAATGGCGAGCTCTTCTAGAATTGAGATAGAGAAGTTCAATGGTAAAAAAATTGATCTATGGAAGTTCAAGATGGAGGAGCTTCTTGTAGACAAAGAATAATGGATTGTTGTGGGTCCTGGTACACATCCTATTGGTACGCAGTTTACTGTAACACAGTCTACTAGTACACAATATTCTAGTACACAACCTACTAGTATACAAACTACTAGTACATAACCTACTGGTATATCAAAGGAAGATTGGGAGAAGTTGGATAGAAGAGGAAGGAGTACTATTCGACTCTACCAGGAAGATTCAGTGTTGTTGAATGTCTTAGGAGAATCTACAGCCAAGGAACTATGGGATAAGTTAGGGAATTTTTATCAATCAAATTCCCTAGTAAACAAGTTGTTTCTTTGAAAGAAGGTGTATTATCTTAGGATGGAAGATAGATATTGTGTGACATAACATCTAAATTCCTTCAATACTTTGGTAAGTCAACTTGGCTCTGTTAATATTACGATTGTAGAAGAAGAGAAGTGTATTACTTTTTTATGTTCTTTTCCAGACTCTTGGGATAATCTGGTTGTAGAAATTGGTAGTACCACTCAATCTACATTGAAGTAAGAGGATGTAGTTGCATCCTTATTATCTGAAGAGATGAGGTGGAAAAKCATGGATGGTATTTATTTGTAAGAGAACGTACCAAAGACAGGAATCCTAGTAAGTCTTTAGGGGGGGAGAGGTCTAAATCTAAAGGTAGATCTAAGTCTCCAAGAAAATCTTTGAGTAAATGATGGAAGTGTGTTAAAGCAGGGAATTATAAGAAATATTGCAAGTCTGAGAAGGTTGATAAACCAAAGGGATCTAATAATTCCTCTTCCACATAGGAGAAAACCTCCACTGAAGAAGGAGGTGATGTTTACCTGACATATACAACTACACATTATTATAGCAAGATTTTCCTCACCCTATGCAAACTTGCACAGAAGACCTTTTTCCATTTCCCTATGCAGACTTGAAGTCCCTTTTTGAAAGTCCCAGAGATAAAAACATTATTTTTCCACATATACACACCTTACCTATAGTACAACATGTGTATATGCAGGTTGCACCACTACAACCCGCATATATCAGGATTTGTGCCCAAAATTAAAAAAATGGTGTCAGGTTTCCATGTCATGTCATGTGATCCATGATCCTTGACCTTCCTAGATTTGGTTAAGGGTTTCCACTTGAAGGCTACAAATGAGCCAAATATGAGCTATGGAAAAGAGGAGAAGAATTCAAATTTGAGAGAAAAGTTACTCTGGAAAAATTATTCACTTCATATTGAGTCTGCATCTCTTTGTCCTTTTAAGTCTGAACACATTGTTCAGCCCCCAAGCTCTTCCCTACTTGATTGAGAATCTCATTGTCTCTCTTATATGATCTTTCCTTCGGTGGAGGATTGAAGTGGTGGAGGCCCAACTAGAAGGAACTTAGTTTCTTGGTTCTGAACTGTGCTGACATAGAAGTTTGTAATCCATTCACTTCTGTTGATTACATTTTAATAGAAATACTCTTTTATGATCCAATTAATATCTTGCAAATATTTGAATTGTTATTCCATGGGCGTATTTGTTATGAATGTTGATGGATTATGCTATTGAATGTGCTAACATTATATATTATCACCATATGCTTGCATTTCTTGGTTGTTGAGGAGAAGTTGCAGGTGTATTGCTTTGAGTCAAGTGTTGAACAGTGGACCTCATCGAACGTCTGGACGAGGTAGGCCTTTTATCTTGTCTTTCTAGCATATTTGTTTATATAGCATACTTGAGATTAGAATTGATTTCTACAGTCATTTACGTCTGTTGTGGTTTACCGCTAGCCATAGAGATATTTTTGTCTGTTGTGGTTTACCCCAGTCATTTCGATGGAGATTTTGGCAAGGGTGTTTATTCATTTTCTTCTTCATCAGTATAAGTTTCATTTTTTTGCGTTTCTTTATCATAATTTTCTTGCTGAGATTCTTTATCATCATCTTCTTGCTGATATTATTTATCAATTTTTTATATGTCTTGGGATATGCTCTTCTTTAGTTTTAGATCATTTATCTTTACATTTGTGCTTTCCACTATCTTGACTAGTCTAAGATTATAACATTTGTATGCTTTCTTATTAGGTGAATAACCTAAAAATTATGCCTTCATCATATATTGGATCAAACTTTCCTAAATTATCTTCATCATTCTTAATGTAACATTTACTTCCAAAAACTCGAAAGTGTTTTATAGATGTTGGTCTGCCAAACCATAGCTCATAAGGAGTTTTGTCATGGTTGGGTATCAATTGAGCTCGATTAAGTATGTGGATTGTTGTGTAAATTTCATTTCTCCAAAAACATTTTGGAAGCTTGACTTCATTTAACATGGTTCTTATAGTTTCTTGGACTATTCTATTTTTCCTCTCCACCACTCCATTCCGTTGAGAAGTCCTGGGAGATGAAAATTGTCTTTTGATACCATGATTTTCACAAAATTTAATGAAATCTTAAGAGGTGAAGTCTCCTCCATTTTCTGATCTCAGACATTTAATTTTGTGATCTTTTTCATTCTATACAAGGACTTTGTATGTTTTAAACTTCTCAAAGGCTTCTGATTTTTCTTTTAGAAAGTATATCCAGGTCATTCTTGTGTAATCATCAATGACCAACATAAAATAATTTTCTCCATAAATACTTTTAGTTCTGGTAGGTACACATAGATCTGTGTGAATAAGTTCCAGTGGTTTTGTTGTAGAATGCTCTTTTGTTTAGAAACTAACTCTTGTTTGCTTCCCTATTTGACAATGTTTACAAATAGAGTCTAAAGGCTTAATAACTTTTGGCAGATCCCTTACTTCCTCTTTCTTATTTTCTTTGATTAGGTTGTCAAAGATTAAATGTCCCAACATTCTATGCGATATCCAAGTTTCATATTCTTGTCTTAAACACCATTTTTCTTCTTCATCCATATCAAGGATGTACATATTGCTAGATGTTCTTGGTGCAACTGCTACTAGATTTCTGGTATGTTTTCTTCTGTTCTCACATTTATGAGAATCAAAGGTAAGTATGTGACCCTAATCACTTGTATGACTTACACTTAGTATATTAGGCTTGATATTTTCTACCAGAAGTACATTTTCTACTTTGGTCTTGTTATTCCCTAGGTTGATAGTGCCTTTTCCCAGTATCTTGGCTGACACATTATCTCCAAAGGTGACTTTTCCTTTTTCTTTCTTCTTTAACTTGAGAAATTTTCTTTGATCTCCAGTCATGTTCTTAGAACATGCATTTTCTATATACCACTCACATCCTTGTTTTTTCTTATATAGGGAAACTTTACACTATGTTTTCTTTATTTGCTTTTTCTTCCATACCTTTTGATTGTTGGGAATATTTATCCTTTTGTCATACTTTGACAATATACATTCACTAGCTTCATGACCACAGTTGTTGCATTTGTAACATTCAACATTGTAGTCTTGTAAGGGAGAGAAGGATTTATAATTTCTTCTTTCTGCATTATTCTTATTGTTTTCATATCTTTGAACAATTCTTGGATTGTATTTTCTATAATCTTTACAATGTCTCGCTTTATGTCCAAAATTGTTGCAAGAATAACAATATCCAAGAAAGATATATTGATTTCGTTTAGAGGGATTCCTTCTGATGCTTCTATTCTTCTTGTCATCCTTTTCTTTAGTAGGGAGTGCATATTTTTGTTTATTTCAGACATTTTTCAATGGTATTATCCTTGTCTTATTTTATTCTCTTCTTATGGAGTTCTTAAGAGAATATGCATAGTTGAGTGGTTGTTTGTCATTCTTCTATTTTGTAGAGGGATCATATCCCACTCTTGTCTTATCATTTGATGATCTATGATTGCTAAAAATGTTGTTCAAAATTTTTGAGTTGTTTTCAAACTTAGATTGAATGTCTCCTCTTTCTAGTTTCCCTTTTAGTTGAATTATTTCATCCTTCAATGTCTTACATGTTAGTTGTTTTTCATTGAGTTCTTTATTCAAGATTTATTATTTTATTTTGGTATCTTGGAGTTGGTTTCTTAACTCAATAATCAATTGTTTTGAGTCACTAATGATTTTGGAAACCTCTTTTTCTCTTGATTTTATAGTTTCTTCAAACTCTAGAAGTTGTTCCCTTAGTAACTTGTTTTTCTTTTTAGATTTTCTTAGTTCTTCAATTGCACAGATAAATTCTTTCTAAAGGTTCACTTCTTCTTCATATTCCAAATGATTATCATCTTGACTTTTCATTCCCATAAATAGAATCGTTGGCTCATGTTCTTCACTTGGTTCAGATGAGATACTGTCTTATTGGGTAAATAAATTTTTCTTCTTCTTATAGAACTTCCTTTTATAAAAAACATTTCTCTTCTTCTGATCTTTGAAAGTTATTTCATTATCACTTCCCTCCTGCTTAGGATAGGGACACTTATTGGAAAAGTGTCCAATTATTCCATAGTTGAAACATATTAGAGGAAACTTTCCTTTGTATTTCCTAGTCCCTCTCTTGAGTTTCTTCATGAAGTTGGGAACTTCTTCATCAGATATATCTAATAACTCTTCATTGGTCTTTTGCTCCTGCTTATTCTTTGTTTAAGATGCCTTAAAGTTTGTTTCTCATTTTTATGGTTTTTCCTTCCCTGTCCTCATCTCATATTTTGTAAGAATTCCATGGAGCTCATCTACTGTGAGTTTGTCAAGTTCTGGTCTATATTCAA
>SNQJ01S0065501.1:3076-40434 GCA_010110895.2 Picea sitchensis | reverse complement strand
AATTAATCATTAACCATATTGATTAAAGAGTTAATTATACTTAAACTAATCATAATCAAGAATAATTAATTAATAACAGATAATTAGTTAAGGTTATTTAATAACTAATTATAGTTTAGCTAATTTTTAGGATTATTTATTAATTAATCATCTTAATAATTAAGGGTCGTTACAATATATTTGACTACTCTATCGCAAAATACCCATTTAACTTTTCAGACCAGATTTTGCTAAGTAACAAATCGTAATATTATGAGATGTATACAACCACAATGTCTATAATCTCGTGAATTTTGGAATTATAGGATAATATAATCAACACATCCTTTAATTCTCCTAACACCTTGACACTTGATTGGTCTAATTGGATAATTTGGATAGTGGTATTTTTAGGTTCAACATTAAGTTTTTTGCAAGCATAATATGGCATCACATTGGATGATGCTCCTGAATCCACTAAGCAATTGTGAAAATTTGTGTTATATATTTAAAATGTTAATAAAAATGGTGCAGTATGTGAACTCAATGTTTCCTCTATTAATGATGTATTTACATTAGATTTGTTTTGTGGTAAAGAAATCATAATCGTTTTTGTTAGAATATTCAAGAATAGTGGAGGGGGTGGGTTGAATTAGTATAGAGTTATTTCAACAATTTTAACCTTCAAGAAATACATAATTTTTAACCATTAATCATGTCATTCATAATCACATAAACTCATACACATTGCACACATAATTTTACGTGGAAACCCAACTAGGAGAAAACAACGAAAACTTTCTTAAGTATTTTCAATATTTTACAAGCACCAAATTGAAGGAAGCACCCACTCCCTGAGTTTTCCAACACCTAGTGGAAGGAGACACCAATACCCTTGGAATATTGTAAATGATGATACAGGATCAAATCAACCTTCAAATACAATCCCAAAATCACTTCTTAAATATGCATACAAAATTGCTCATAATTGTACCTCAAATCTGCAAACTTGTAAGATTCGCCATGAGCTTAATTTTCCGTTTTTTGTTCTGAAACTTGGACCTTGGACATTAGGATATTTTATCCTTCTAATGAAAAAAGTGGAATTCAATTTGGACCTACCAAGCTTCATATATAACCATTTTATCTCGAACACTTGTTTGGGACAATTTTCTGGATTAGTCACAAACCCTAACTTCCAACAAGTATAAATCCGTACCTGTAATGAATCAAGATCTGAAACTAGTACCCAATATTATTTGACATATTTTATAAAATTCCTCTAAGTTTCGATCCTTGGATCATCCTCAAAAAAAATTTCTAGTGAAAATGGAAAAATGAATCGTTTTGAAGAAGAAAACCCTAGTTTTAGAAACCTCAACTTCCATTGAGTATAACTCCAAACCTGTAATGAGTCAAGACCTAAAATTTGTCCCTGGGATTCTTAGTTACTTCTTCTAAAACACCTCCAAGTTTCTCTTTATGAATTGTTCTAGAAAAAAATTATATCAAAAATTCTAAGATGACCTTCAAAGAAAAACCCTAGAAAAAATCATCACAAGACTTCAACTTCCCTCGGAATTTTGCCCTTCTTCACTTCATCTTCCCTTAGAAATTCTCTCCACTAGGATGAAATTTGCTCATCTTCATTGTCTAGGTTGAATTTGTGTGATAAAAATTCCAAACGAGGCTCCTCTTATTTATATGATTCTTCTCCACATGAGGGGGTGTGAACAAGGGTCATAACTTTTGGGTTGCACTTCTTCCTTAAGGATGACTGACCTTAGGGTCTTCTTCTCTTGGTTTTAGGGGATTCTTAACTTGACTTTAGGGGATTGTTCTCTTGGTTTAATGGATTCTTCGAGGCTCCATTTTTGTACAACTCAAAGTGGGCATGTGGAAACAACCACATGTTATCTCATCTTGTGAGGGTCATGCTTAAAAGTTATGCCATAAGGGGACCACTTTGGAGTTCTATACACTTATGGCAAGGATCCTTCAAGGATATTCAAGGCGTCTTCAAATGGGCACATCATCATAACTTTTAGGGGCTTATGGTATTTTCTTTAAGGATTCTTCTAAGGTTGACATCAATGAAAACCAATTTTCCAACATTTTTCCTTTTGTTCTTTTCTCCAACAGTAGATGAATTATTTTCAAAATTGTTTTTTTTTTTTTAAGTAAAAAAGGTAGAACCTGCTATATTAAGTTATCAAAGAAACCTTGAAAAAATGTACAGAGATATAGGTCTGAGCCACCAAAAATGTTGTCATTTTACCGGAAACCGGCATGGTTTGGAGAACTGTTTTTCCATCTGTCCTGCCTGGAGGAAACCAGGACAGATGGCTATAGTCCAAGTAAACATGTAACAACAACATGATTAAACAAAGAAACAAAATAGCATAGAAGATCCTAGATACCCAGTGACCCGTTGCCCTTGCTTGTCTACCACGTGGGCCCAACTTGGATGGCGAATGCCTACGCACAGAGAGGGCACTTCCTCTTTGTTGGAGCATTGGAGTACGTGTCAAGGAGTAGGTCCAGACGTTGGCCCATGAGAAGGGATCTGTGCTCCAGGTCTGCCATGTGGCCTTGGAGTTTGAACACCAGAGCCAGATGCTCTGCACGGAGGAAAGTACCATGCAATCCATTACCTGCGTCGTCGAGGATTACGTCCCCCACTTCCATGGTTGTTCCATCTCCGGCTTCGAGCTCCAGCAGTTCTGCACCGGCTGCTTCCTCCTTCCTCGCTGGGTTGTTCTCATCTGCATTATCTTCGGTACAATCTTTGTCCCAATTTTCTTCCTCGAACGTTGCCTACACAGCATGGTTGGTGGGGCTGTATCACCCGTCCATGATATTTCCTCAAAAATGCACCGAGGGATATCATCTTCCAGCTCGATTTTAGGACCGCTTCCATCCTGGTAGGTCGCAGCCATGGCTTGGGGTTCTGGGGTGGTCGCCAATTCCTCCATGAACGGAATTTCTTCAATGTAATAGGTAGGGAACGCATCCGTGGCACCGTGCTCCGCCCTGTTTCCAAGCTCAATTGCCATGGTTTCACTGCTACGCACGGCCCCAGTCTCTGCAATGATGGCATGCAGAGCCAAATGGTCAGCGCGAGCCTTCTTTCGAAGAATGCAGGTCGCCAATGACAGAGCGCGCTCCAGCTTCTCCTTCCGTTGCCTCTGTGCTTTGTGGGTGTACCAGGCAGAGCCACAGTACTGAGGCCTGCCCCGCTTCCTGGTCATGTTTACCAAGGGATATATAACAATACAGAGAGGGTGTAGCGAGATGAGAGTAAGCCCAGACGAGATGGAAACAGAGCTGTACCAGAGCTCCCAAACGACGGGGAGACCCAAAGAGAGAGAAAACCAACTCTGTCTAGGCGCTTGAAAATACAAATTGCCCAAGACCGGATTCACCTAGCTATCGATAGACCCTGTCATGTTGAGTGCGCTGTGAGCGAGAGTTTTCGCACGAGGGAGGTGTCCCTCCTCCATATACCGGTTGTAATGGCCGTCTACCATCGTAAATGCAAGGCAGGTGGGTGGCGTCCATCAACATTTATGTTGTGGCTCAGTGCTGAGCCAGGTGGCGAGGAGTTGTTGCATGTCACCCCATTTGGGGCGAATTATTTTCAAAATTGTTACTACCTAATGGATATAGTAATTTATTTTTCCATTGTTTGATTTTGTACAATTAAAATAAATATATATTGGATTTGGTCTTTTTTATGTCTTCTATGACATCATAATCTAACTGATGAGGAATTGAACTAGATTTACCTGCACCTGAATTTGTTTCGTTGTTGGAAGAATTTTTCTTCACTGGATAGGACATACAAGGAGACCCCATGTTTGTTGCAACTCCTTTGATTCTAGTTTGAGGCACACAAATTTCCTTGACTTCCTCTTCATCATCATCAATTATTCCTTTGGAAATATCCCAAATATTATTACCTTACGGTTCATGAGTCTCTACATATTCTTGTTCATTCTCAGTAGTCTTGTTCTCTTCTTCTTCCTCCATCTCAGTAAAAACCTCAAACATATTTACAAATGCAGGACATGTCCTCTCCAAAAGGATAGCATTATGATCTCTACAAACATTTTCTTGAGAAAAATATGAAATATGAATTTCATCAGCAGAAGAATTTTGATTGTTTCAAGGTGGATTATTTATTTTAAATGGGGGTCTCCACAATATCCTATAAGAGGTTCCTTATCCTAAGATTTTATTAAGGTCAATTAAGTTATTGGAGATTTTTTTAATGATTTTTTGTAAACTGTCCATATCCACTATATCATTCTCAACATTTTTCATTGTTGTTGTTTTCTTTACACAAGGAAAAGTTTTGTTTTCTTATACTATAGACTTGCCTACAATACTAAGCATTTGATTTTATACAACTTGAGTTTCTTCGAAAGTGTTGACTAAAGTAGTTTTTCCTGCTCTCTTAAAAAATATTGCAATAGAGGATGGGAGAGGAGTAGTATAAAACTCAATAATTACATTAGTTGTAGGCATCAAATCTTCTAGTATTTTTCTCATTAGAGTTAAAAGTAATTTATTGAAATCTGTAATCTTTTCCTTGGGGTTCATTTTAATTTGAGACAATTCTAAAACTAAAGTTGTAGGTGTTTTTTCTTCACCAAATGCTTTAAGAAATGTAGTTTTGAATTCATTCCAATTAGTGATTGACCCCTTAGGTAATAAAAAATACCATGTAGATTATTTTCCTTCAAAGGTAAATGTAAATAATCTACAAACAACATCTTCATGTTCAACAACCATTAAAATCACTGTTGGCATGAATTTAATACATGATCCTATGGAGATTATTTAGTATTTGGATCATATTTGGGAATAAATGTCTCTGAGTGTTTTGGAAAATCATGTAATTTTCCTACTACAACTATTGCTCTAGGTGTTATCCATGGTCTCCTTGGTTGATTAGCCATATTCCTTAGTGGTGACCTTCTTGGAATGTATGGTGGTGAATCTCTAGGAGTGTGATTAGGGATGCCTTCAAGTTATCGCTTGGGAAATCATGTGGAGACTATGGAGGAATTTTAGGAGGTGATGGTGTTTTTCTTGCATTGCCAGGCAATTCAAATGTTAGAACACTTGGATCTATTTTTCCCTATAAAACTTCAAATAAATGTGAGTTTGGATCAACTTTAGAAAATATTTTTGACTCACCCAATTATTTTTTTCTCAGGTACTTACCTTTATGTGGGAGAGAAAATTGAACGGGTGACTAATCTAGCTCCTTACTTTGAGCTCTAGTAAGAACCCTCGATGCTTGTAACTTAGGCAATGCTAGATTATACAAGCAGTTTTCTATAGTTAAACTTGTATCAATAGTTTCATCCTGAGATGGTATAACATGATATTTTGATATTCAAGTTCTTGTGGGATAGGTAAATGTATAGATGGTTCTGATACAACCGGTTTAGAAGGTTGTGCAGTTTCTTTGGAATATTTTGTAGTTGATGGATTTTTTTTTAGGTGTGGGTTGAGTAAATATGGATGGATTAATGGTTCATGATGTTCTTCATGCCATTCAAATCATCATTCCCTCCTTGCACCAAAAATTGTTGATGGTCGGAAAAATTCCACCAAAAACAACAAGGAATGATTTCCCAATGGCAAGTCCCAATCAGACTCACTCTCATTTGGAGTAGCGATATCCACTAGTATATGGGCCTGACTACCAGTAAAAGGGGTTGGATACGATGTAATATCGATCTGATTGAAATTATTTAATCTAAGAATATATATAATAATTATGATTAATACTATATCTAACTAATATAAATACTAAGTAGTTAAGAGTGAATTCTTTTTAATTAGATACAAGAAGAGAAATTAATTATTGGATCTAAGGAAATAGTTCACAGGATTCAATAAAATTTTACATGCAGATACATACATTTAATTTTATGAATAAATAGTTATTCATAAAATATGATATAAGTACTCATGTATCCAATAAATATCTATCATTGAAATCACCAATTCACGAAAAAAAAAGTATGAAAAGAAATAACATACAAAAAGATCAACTTACAAAATTGTTAATTGAACAATCTTACACGTACAAGAGATCTCTAAAACAAATATTTGGCCTTCTCTTTATTTTTAAAATTGACAAGAAATTACATAGGTTCAATACAATGTTTTCCAAATCTTTCTCTATTGAAATAACCTTTTTTTAAACAAATTAACTATTACATACATTCAATTTCTAGAGACTTTTAGTTACAATAGTCTTGATTTTACAACTCATGAAATCTTTGGAAATTCCTATAATTATTCCTCATGACCAATTATATTGACACTAGTTTTATATTTTCTAATTTGAGGAATTCATTTTGTATAACAAATTGAAATGTGTTATACATCTTGATTAAGGTTGGTTGTCATTGATGTCAACCCTTGAAGAAGGACCCGTAGCACAAAGGTTTGGGTAATGGACCCAATAGTGTTTGATGTAAATATGACTCATTATTTTTTTGTCATGGTTGATAAGAAGTAAATATGGATGAACTCCAAAGTGGTCCCCTTATGGTGAAAGCCCTCTTGGGAGAGAGCGTTTGTGGGTAAAACCATGCTTAATTGTGGAATAATTAGATGAAGAGAAGTGAATTTTTCAGGAAAATATCCTAAGATGGATGGTTTGTCATGTCATTTTAGATGGTATGTGGAACATCACAAAAAAATCCTCACGGTTAGAGAGAGTTATATGAATTTAGAGACCAGGTTTGGGTAATGGACTAAGTTTGTTTGATGGGCCAATGGTATGACTTATGATATATTTTAAGATAATACCATTCTATATGGACAGTACATGTCTATACATTCACGGTGGTATGTAGAGCGTCCACATAACTCCTCACGGTTGAGTTATAGTGCTACAGTTGGAGGACCCTCATATGTCATCTAGAAGCCCCAAAAGATCAAAGTAATCACAGTGGTTTAAAGAGATTTTAAAAGGAAAATAATAAAAGTGAAGTGATGAGTGTATTATAATTCAAAGTTAATAAAAAGTAAATTATTTCAATAATAATTTTTAATGGAGAAATTAGAGTGGACCCAACCCTAAAATAAGGAAAGTGGAGACCCAAGTGACCCAGAATATGTTTTTTAAGGAAGCACTTGGAGAGTATAAATAAAAAACACTGGTCTCTCATTTTGAAACATACTTGAAAATGTCAGATATATAGGTGTATGAGGTATACAAAATGATATCTAAGCTGAAGAAATTCTGAGGGAAAGTGAGAGAAAAGAGAGTAGAAATGTAAGGAAGGAATTAGAATTCTTTTGATGATTGCTTTCTAAGGTATGTTATTTTCGAGGCATCTTACTTCCTTCTCTTTTTCTATAATTATTTTAGATCTACAGAAATTGGTATGAAAGTGAGAAACCATATACAAGTATCGTAGTTAAAAGAAATTTAGCTTTTGGTTCTGCATTTTGGAGTTACTCTGTGGAAAATAGGGTTTGTAATACCATTCTAAAATTAGTCAAAATTAGGTGTTTTGAGTAAAAAATGTCATAACTTATACCTTGATCAAATTTAGTAGAAAAATTTTCTTAGTTAGAACAGATCTTTAATTACATGCTTTATGGGTTCATATCATTTTATCAATATTTTGTGCAGGAGCGCTCTACAAAGATTAGCTCTCTAGAATAAGCAGTGTAAGGTGCTGTTTTACTTCTCTTCCGGTTTCTAAAGAGCGTTCAAAGTAGTTTCCCACTTGGAAGGAATTGCATAAAACCTGCTTGAAGAACATTTTATCAATTTCAGGATCTTTATACGCATTCACGGAGTTCAAAGTTATGATTACTTCAAGTTAGGTTTGTTGATAATCCAAAACAGGCATGTGAGACTAAGAAAAGTTTTATGAAATCTCTCTTGTTTTAGAATCTAAGGAAGGTTTTATATGAATATTGATCATATACACTAGGTATTTTATAGAGATACAAATCAGATTGGATGATGAAATTGATAGGAGTATTTTTATGGTTGGTACATTTTGAGTACATGGATGAGACAAATAGTTGATTGATTGATAGGTTATGATTACACATACATGAGGTGTATAGTTGATGATGTTGGTACATATTGATGGTATAGGTTATGATAGTTTCCCACATAGTTAATTTTATACCCTTTTATAGTTGTATGCACTTTTATAGTCTGAGTTGGGAGTTGGTACATGGTTTGATGCACTTGTTTATGGTAGAAGGTGATTCTGAGTTAGTGCATGGTTTGTTACACTTGTTTATAGATACAGGTTGATTCTGGTTGGTGCATGGTTGATGCACTTGTTTTATAATCTGAGTTGATTACAGTTGGTGCATAGTTTGATGCACTTTTGTGTCTGAGTTTGATTCATAGTTGATATGCAGTTGATGCATGGTTGATGCATGGTTCATATTTATTGATACAGGTTTATAGTGAGTATATCTCCAGTGATAGTGTGAAAGTGGTTCCATCATTCTACTTCTACTTAAGATTGCTTGGGGGCTGAGACAGGGCAGTGGTTGTAATACCTTACAGTTTGTAACCAGAGAGAACATTGGGATTTGTAGCCTCCTTACAGTTGCTTAGCTAGAGGTTTGGGGTTAAAGACTTCCCTCATGGTTGTAACTTGTGGCCAGGAGGAGTTGGAGCCTCCTTCGGAGTTGCAACTGAAAACAAAGAAAGTTGGTGCCTGATGAATGTAATTCTTCAAGACATATGAAAAGCATTATGTGGTTTCCTCACGATTTGGGTTTCCACGTGAAACACTAATTATTACTATGCATGTGTGATTGTTTATTTATTACTTGCTCATTATTGGACCAATAATTCTACATTGATATAACATTTGAAGAAAAATGATTATATTCGTTTGTGCAGTTCACCCCTCTCATTAATCAACGATAGTATTAGAAGCGGGTTCCTTCAAATGGTTAACAGAAAAGGTAGATCATGGAAATATTTATGAAGGAGATTCAAAATATCTTTAGCGGATTTACGGTGTGCTTTTGGAGCATAAGGATGAAGAGCATATATATCTGAGCCGCAGTTTCAGTTTGGCAATCAATTGTAGATGGATACAGCGCACCAACAGTTCCACCAACAGTGACAACCATGAGTGAAACTTCGGTGCAGAATAATTCCAAAGCCATAAATGCACTTTTGAATGGTCTCAATGATACGGTATTCCTCAAAGTTTCACATTGTAAATCACTTCTAAAAGTTTGGGACAAACTTGAAATATTTATGAGGAGATTCAAAAGTCGTAATGAGAAACTTCAAACTTAGAGGCGGTTAGACAACTAAAATGAAGGAAGAGCGAGATATAGCCTACTTCTTAGGAATTGATGAAACAATGAATGCAATCCTTGGCAGTTGGGAGAAGAAATGAAGAAATACATGGTGATTTCAAAAGATACTAAGATCTCTTCTATGAGATTCAACCCTAAGATACTCGACACTAGAAGAAAGATGGATCTAAACTCAATAAGCATGGGTGACACGGAATCTTTCTGACATATGAGATGAGAAGCTGAGCGGAAAATCGAGGATGTAAAAGGCATTGCTTCAAAGCATCAAAGATCAAGAAAAAGAAAAGGAACAAAGAAGAATATAGCGGCAACAACGACATCTCGGAAGAAAATGAAGAAGTGGCCAACTTCACCAAAAGATTGAACAAGGGAGATAATGGTAGGTACAGAGGTAGCTTCCTTTAATTTGTTTTTAATTGTGATGGTATTGGTCATTTTGCTATAATGTCCTCATAAGAAAAGGAAATGATGAAGGTTACTCACAAGGCTGATTAACATATAAGGTAAAAGAACTACAAAGAGGGTTTCAAGAAAAACTTTGCACAAAAGAAGACATCTCAACATTAGATGAAGATGAAATTAAATTGATAGTGAAACAAGGAGAGTTCTATTCATGGCGGTGAGACTGCGATAAAAGAGAGACTCTGAAGAAGAATATGAAGAATCATATGAAGAAAGAAATTGAAAGTTGACTAGAGAAGAAGTGTGAGTGCCATAGAAGTTATCAGAGAAGAGAAAAGAAGAAAACAAGAAACTACAAGTAGAACTAGGTACAGAAAAGACGCTCAAGAACTAGAACAAATGAGTACAAAATTGAAGGTTCAAATAGAAGAGATAAAAGAATTGAAGAATCACTCAAAGAGCGGCTAGAAGGAAAGGGGTGAGATCATTGGAAACCTGGAATGGGAGATTTTTCACGCTAAGAAAGGATATTCAAAATAAAATCGAAGAATAAGCTCAAAAGGAGAAGTTGGATGGCATTATTAGCAGTCAAATATTATCTTGACAAGTCGGACTTGGATACAATCAAGCAGAAAGGTTCAAACTCCCAAAACATGAGCAAGAAACAAATCAAATTTATCTTGAGAAACAATCATGAGGGATAAAAGAAGATATACAAGGACACTCCTCCACAGAGAATATTCAGATTTAAGAATAAACAGGATGAGCAGGGCCTCAAGAATAAGGATTCATAGAGCACCTCCTTTCATATTATCTTTAAATACCGGTGTCAAAACTATATTTTTTGGTTTATGTTGTCTTTGTAATAATTTTGGACATAAAGATGTAAGTGTGAGCTAACAAGAGGAAAAATAACTACTTTGAGATCCATACACAAAGGTGTTATTGTTCCTGTTGTTAGAAGACCTAGTGAAACAAAGAAGAAGTTCCCACAGCGGGTTTTGAATCCTTGAGCAGAGGTGGAATGTTACAAATGTAACAATTTTGGACATGGCCAAAAATTGAAGAAGTCCCTCCTACAAAACCTCTTAATAGAGTCCTAAACAAGAACCTCAGAAAATGACTGGATAAGAAAGCAAGATCAATATAGCAATGAAGAATGCATAGTGCCTCTGGTATAAGCAGAAGAAGCGTGGTTGGTATGTTGGCCAGTGGATGTTCAAAACACATGACAATTGACAGAACAAGTTTCTTACATTCGAAGGAAAGAGATGAGATGGAGTCTCCTTTGGAAATGATGATTCATCAAAATCATTGGAAAAGGAACAGCAGGTCAAGTGAACAAGAATGAAAAGGAAAAATGTTCACTAGTAGAAGATATGAAACATAATCTTTTAAGTGTGAGTCAAATGTGTGACCAAGGTCATAAAGTTACTTCGATTCACAAAAGTGTGAGAGATAAGAAAAAGAAGGTTCGAGGGAAATTGGTGGCTACATTTTCAGGAAACTTCAACAACATATATGTGTTAACAAAGTGGAAATGAAAAGAAAGTGTTTCCCTAGGAAAGGAGAAAGTTAAGCTTATAGCGCCGAAGAATGGGTCACATGCATTTTGATAGCCTTGTCCAAGTTAGCAAAAGAAATGATGAGAGAAATGCCCCAGATGAGGAAACCAACCAACACTTTATGCATACATTGCCAACAAGGAAAACAAACAAGGCCCAGGGTTTAAAATCAAAGGAATATTCACTCACGAAACCATTGGAAATTGTGCATCTTGATCTAGTTGGACCAATGATCCGAAATCGGATCCAAAAGCCTGATAGGGCTTGAAAATGCTCAAAAATGAAATTGCTACCGAATCTACGGCCGAAACCTATGCCATTCGTCGATCTCGTCTTCTGATTCCGTTGGTATATTCGCCTTCATCAATGGTCAGGTATGGAGAATATCGCGTTACATTCGAGAAAGTCAAACCGAGCCCGAAAAAAGAGGGATGGTGTACCAGTCTCTGATTACATTAACTTCTGTTGTGTCATGTCAGTACAGCTGACGTGGCGGCTCCCGGTGACATATTGGAATCGTCACGGAGGAACCGCGTGGCATCACCGGGGCCAGCGCTGACGATGTCGGCCAGTTGGCCGTTTGGAGATACGGTTGGTTAATGCGAGGTGACCGCGTGTCTGCTGACAAGGTGACACATATGGCGGTAACCTTGGCGGATGGTAGGCGTCTGACAGCGGTGTTAGGGCCGATTACGACGTGTATGCAGCCAGTAATGGCGGTGCTCCGGTCTGTGACAATGGAGCCAACCCGCGGGTTGGTACGTGGCATGTTTAATTGGTTTTAAAATGCCGCGTGGCCGGTCATGGGCTACTGCGTGTGACTACGTCGGTTCTTGGTTATATGTTTAAAGTATGTTATAGCACGTGAGGATTGAGCGACAACCTCGATAGCGTGGGGCCGTGAGCAAGACTGCTTGCGCCAAGTGGTATTTCTTTATTGCTGTCTGGCGAGGCATTTAAATTAAAACAAGGTTGTCTTAGAAGGGAAAGGGCGAGGGGCTAGCCCCAGCCCTTGGTATTATATTATACTATATGGCCAAGGGGCGTATTAATTTGGGGTTTGTTATGGCCGTTGGCACGCATGGTGTATCGCGTACCATATGACGGGACGGTCCCTATTCAAATATCACGCCGCGGTTATGGATTAAGCCAATCACTATCACGGATCCCCTTAAATGGCGGTTCCACATATAAGCGTAGAAGGTGTAAACATTTGGCATTCAATGCGCCAAAACCCGGAATTGCGGTACAGGCGAGACATGGGGCTGGCGTGTAACTATGAGCTCGGCAGCTTAGCCCAAAATACCATAATAGAGTAAAGGGGCGGCGCGGGGTGGGGAGCTTAAGGCCCAATAACGCATTATTAAAGTGGGTTTTTTTTAAAACAAGAATTTGGTTTTTTATTAATAATGCTATTTTTAATTGATTTCTTCCACGGGGATATTGGGCATTTTTGGGCCAGATTCTTGGAGAGTTGGGGATGTGAAACCAAATCAAAGTACTATATAACCAGGCACATTTGAAGACCAAAAGGCAGTCATTGAGGAAGCCGAGTTATGCTGAAGGAGAAAGCCAAATAAAAAGTCGGTTTGATCACGGGGAAGCCTTTGAGAGGTGGAAGCGGTAGCCGGATGCGTTCTGGGAGCTTAGACATCGGTTTGCATCTCGTTTCCTCGCGAAAGGGTTTTAGAGATCACGGGAGAACAAGACACGATCGATCTTGTAGCCATTTGGCATTGCTGATATGTAATTTTGAGAACTTGAGCATAAATAAAGAAGCCTTCTACGAGGAAAAGGCAGGAGGCAGTAGGCAAAGAAAGTTGTGCGAACTCCGTTATCTGACTGCGTTCTTATGGTTTGCTATCTTTTTATTTATTTCAGATCTGCATATGTGTATTTGAATGTCATAATCCTCTTCTCTCATTCTTTCATTAAATTCACCGAATGGTTGATTTATACATGCAAGTTTAAAAACTCAACCATAATCATTCAAAAGATCCAGCGGATCAAACCAACTATAACAAAAGATTTAAAAGGTGAGAGATGGCTATGTTGTGAACAGTGATTATACAAAGATGACTACGGTTTTCTCAAGAACAAATCGGAAGCTTTGAAAATTTCAAGATCTACAAGGAAGCGGTTGAAAATGAGATCACAAATGAGATTCAAGAATCAAATGCTTAAGATGGAGATAATGGGCAATTCTATAAGGAATTTATGGACTACTACTGTAATCATGTGGAATAAAAAGGCAATTCTACACCGCTAGGACATCATGAGGAGATGGAGTTGTTGAAGGAAAGAATAGGACATTACAAGAAATGACTCAAGCAATGATAATGGTTTCAAAGTTGACGGGTATTTTTTGGACCTGGTGGGTGCATATAGTAGTTCACATTCAAATTAGAGTAATGCTTAGAAACAACGATAAAATACATACAAGCTATGGAAAGCAAGACCAACAAATGAAGCACTTCAAGTTTTGGAAGCAAATGTACATCAAAAGAAGATGGAAGAATGGAAGAGTTTGATCTCATGTGGACAAAGGAATAAATGTTGGTTACTCCATTTTAAGGAAGCATGTACAAGTGTTTACAATCTAAGTTAGAAACAAAGTTGTGGAAATCATCAATGTAACAATTGATGAAGCAGGCACAGGAATCAAAGAAAGAAGAAAACGTCAATGGAACAAATTTTGAAGAAGATGAAAAAAGAAAGAAAGAAGAAGGGAAGATGAGAGATGAGAATCATTGAGAGTGAGAGAAAGTTCAACAAGTATCTCCAAAAGACACCTAGAAAATGACTACAGAATAATTATCCTTCAGATCAGACTATTGGAAAAAAAGATGCAGGATTGGACTGAAGAAAATCGTTCAACTAGAGACAAACACACCTAACACTCTTATCTACAAATGAACCAAACTGTTTTGAAAATGAGCAGGATGAATTTTGGAATAATGCCAGATGAAAGAATTGGATCAAATAGAAAAATGACACTTGGGAATTGGTTCCGGGACCAAGGAATAGAATGTGATACATTTCAAATGGGTTTCGGGAATAGAATTGAATTGATGAAGATGGATAGGTTACAAGGAATAGAAAGCTAGATTGTATGTGAAGGATATGCGATTGAAGAGTCGACTTTACAGAGAGACATATACTGATTTCGAGGAAGCAATCTATTTACTTTTAGCTTATACCGTACTCCAAAAATGTTAAAAGTATATAGGATGGACATAAAAATCAGCTTTTGAATGGGAACTTGAAGAAAAAGTCTAAATTAAACAACCAGAAGGATTGGGTTGTCAGAGATGCAGATTATGTGTGTAAATTTAATAAGGTCTTGTATGGTCTAAAAGCAGGCTCCTAGAGCATGGTACTCCAAAGCCACCAGATGGGTATGCAAGCCGGTTGAGAAAGAGTGGGAATAACAACCTCTACATCAAAGGTAAGTCAAAGGTAATATTTTTATTAATTGAAGTTTATATTTGATGATATTATTTTTAGTGATGATGATGACGGAGGTTAAGCAAGAAATTTGCAAAAGTCATGGAAATTGAATTTGAAATATCATTACTTGGAGAACTATCTATCTAGCACTACGGGACTTCGGAATCTGATCAGAAACCAAAGAATTTTATTTCTCAAACCAAGTATATTAGAGAAATGCTAAAGAGGTTGAATGGAGATTACAAGCAGTTATCACTCCCATACAAACCGTTCAGTTGAGCAAAGATGATGATTCAAGTCTCTAGGATCGAGGCAATATAGGTCAATGATTGAAGCCTACTATATGTGACAACATCCAAGCAGATAATGCAAAGCGGTTGGGCGGTGGCGCTGAACAGAAATGCTAGGAATCACATTTATTCGCAGTAAAGAGGATCTTAGGATATCTCAAAGGAATAGAAGAATTTGGATTATGGCATCCAAAAGAAAAATATCTATCACATATTGCCTACCATTGAATCTCTGAGATTAGGGAGTTGTATTGATGTGTGAAGCACCAGTGGAAGCGGCGTTCTAGGTGAGTGTTTGGTATCATGGATCATGAAAGAAATAATCATCCGACCTCTCTATCTATAGCAGTATATTTCATTAGCGACATGTTTACATGTTCTTTGGATGAAACAACTTTAATAGATACTCTTGGTGAACTTGATATGAGCCATTCAATATATTGTGATAATACCGATGTATCGGTATCTCAAAAATCCGGTGATGCACTCCAAGACTAAGCACATTCAATGATATACTTTCTGGGGTGAGTTGTAGAAAAGAACATCGAGAGTTGAGTATGTGGGCACAAAGAGACAAAGTGTGGAGACATCTTTACAAAACCACTTCCATGGGAAGCCTTTGAATATCATCATTAAAAGACAGGTTATTTCTACTCCAAAATGAATTCTTTTGGTCTTATCATATGTCTTAGATGTACGAGGCCTCATAAAGGAATGATTAGGAGGCCAGGATGGAAATACCACTGCCATTGATAGTAAAGGGAGAGATTTAACATCCCGGATCACGGAGACGAGAGGCATGGTTCGGGAGGATTATATTTATCATATCTGGAGGACGGTATGGTTGGGGGGAGCATGGTATTTCAGTGTTACGCCAGTGTTGCCATCAATGCAAAGGGGGAGATTGATTAGGTTGGTTTCATTGATGTCAACCCTTGAAGAAAGCCAGAAGTAGCACTAAAAGGTTTTGGGTAATGTACCCAATAGTGTTTGATGTAAATATGACTCATTATTTTTTCATAGTTTATAATAAGTAAATATGGATGAGGCACCCAAAGTGGTCCACTTATGGTGAGAGACCCTCACAGGGAGACACTTTGTGGAGTAAGAAAACACATATGATGTGGAATGTAGAGATGAAGAAAAATGAATTTGTCAGGAAAAATATCCTAGATGGATAGTTCTTTTTCATGTCATTTACGGTGGTATGTGGAATGTCACATAATTCCTCATGGTTAGAGAGTTATGGCCATGAGAAGTTGGAGACAGGTTTGGGTAATGTGGACCCAAGTTTGTTTGATGAGTAGCGGTATGAGTTATGATATATTTTTTAGATAATACTATTCTATATGGATGGTACATGTCATTCCATTTACGGTGGTATGTAGAGCGTCACATAACTCCTCACGGTTTGAGAGTTATGGCCTTACAGTTGGAGGACCCTCATATGTCTAGAAGCCCCAAAGGTCAAAGTAATCCAACTGGTTTAGAGATTCTAAAAGGAAAATAATAAAGTGAAGTGATGAGTTTATTGTAATTCAAAGTGTCCTAGAATAAATTATTTCAGTAATAATTTTAATGGAGAAGTCAGAAGTGGACCCAAACCTAAAAATATAAGGAAAGTGGGGCCAAGTGACCTAGAAGATGTTTTTAAGGAAACTACTTGGAGGTATAAATAAAAGTAAGGATCTCTCATTTGAAACACACTTGAGAATATTGAATATCTATAGGTTTCTAGAGGTATACAAAGTAATATCTAAGCTGAAATTAGAGGAAAGTGAAGAAAAGAATTCGAGAGGAAATGCAAGGAAGATAAATTCTTTTGATGGTGTTTCTAGGAGTATGTTATTTTTTAGGTCATATCACCATTTTCCTATAACGCGTTTTTTTATATAATGATTCAGATCCTGAAATTTCCTTGAAAGTGCGAAAACATGCACCCAGTATGCAATGGTTAAAATTTCAGCTTGTGGGTCGCTTTATTTGGGGAGTTACACTCCGTGGAAAAATGGGTTTGTGGTCAGTCCTGAAAAAACTCAAAATCAGGTGTTTCGGGACAAAACGTCATAAATTCTTCATAACAGATCAAATTCCGTGAAACAAATTGTGTTGATTTAGAATTTATGAAGTATTTAGTATATGAGGGTTTAATAGTTCCATATCATTTCATCAAATATATTAGGGCACACACTCTTACAAAGAATTAAAGCTCTTTCCAGAATAAGCCAAAATTCAACAAGTTATGCCATTTTGCTATAAATCCTCTTTTAGAAATTCAGTAGTTCCACTTGGAGAAATTTCATAAAACACTTGAAGAACATTTTGTCTCAGTTTCAAATATTTATACATTCACAGGGTTCAAGGGTATATGATTCTTCTAAGTTAGGGTTGTTGACTAATCAAAACTAAGGCATGTGAGACTAAAAAGAAAGTTTGATGAAAATGTAGTCTCTTGTTTTTAAAGTTAGAGGAAGTTTCATAGGAATGTGATCATATACAGGGTCTATTACAAAGCTATAAATCATATTTGGATGATGAAATTGATAGAGTTTTGGTTGGGAATTTACATGTTGAGTACATGGTTCAGACAAGTGTGATGAGTTGGCACACATACATGAGGTGTATAGTTGATGATGTTGGGTACATATTGATGAGTAATAATAGTTGATGAGTAGTTTATGCATGATTGGTGCATACTTGGCATGGTTGGATGCTTGTTTATGGTACAAGTTGATTACAGTTGGTGCATGGTTGATGCACTTGTTTATGGAAATACGAGGTTGATTACAGGGTTGGTGCATGGTTGACACACTTTTTTATCACGGGTTGATTACAGGTTGAGGTATAGGCTGATGCATGTTGATGCATGGTTCATATTTAATTACTGAGGGTTTATAGAGGTATATCTCACGGTGATAGTGTGAAAGTGGACTTCCATCATTCTACTTCTACTTGAGGTGTGTGAGGATGGGCAAGGGCAGTGGTTGTATACCTTAGTTTGCTTCTAGGAGAACATTGAGTTGTGTCTCCTTGTCGCCGGAGATTTGAGTGGAGCTTCCCTCATGTGCTTGCTTGAGAAACTGTGGGGTTGGTGCCTCCTTCCAGCTGCAGCTGGTAAATAAAGGAATTTGGTGCTTCAATGAATGTATCCAGTTGCAGCTGGAAAACAAAGAAATTTGGTGCTTCCAATGAATGTAATTCTTCAAGACATATAAGAAAAAGCATTATGTGGTTTTCTCTTGATTTGGGTTTCCACGTAAAACACTGGTGTATTGTGTATGTGTGTGATTGGTTATTTATTACTGCTCATTATTGGATAATAATTCTACATTGATATAACATTTGAAGAAAAAGGATTATAGTTACGTTATTACTGATTCACCCCCCCTCTCAGTAATCCAAAAATACATGTGATTGTGTTTGATTAAAAAGATTGAATGTGTTCAATCCTTTATTTGTTCACTATCATACCTCTTCTTCTTTATTTTCCCACATCTTCCTTTATTGTTTCATTTTTCCCACATTATTGTTCATCAAGATTATTCTTTTTACCTATAATTCTGCAAAAAAAAAAATTAGTATGTCTATTTTAAAATGTACAATCAAAGCAATTTTATTTGCAAAATTCAAATCAAAGTAAAAAAATTTCTTTGATTTCCTATCAGTTATTACTCAATCCAATTCAATTTCTAGAAATGCATCATCTGATTCAACGTGGCTAGAGAGGATGAAAAATTCTTTTTTGACAAGTGGTCAATGTTTTATCAACATACAACTGTAAAAAAATAATACCATATTGATCGGGTGAACTAAAGATCAAATATTTATAAGTTCTTCCTCAGTCATTATATTTTATGTGCATGATAACATATAGACCACAATATACTATGTATTCTTTTGACCCTAGTCGTATCATGTATCCATATACAAAAATAAGGGATACATAGGTTACATTGAGTAAATAAGGCCATGATGACACATCAACAGAGACATGTCAGTGGTGAGTGAATGACACATAGAATGAACTCTAGATTCCACATAGGTCAACCCTAAAGACATGGCACGTAACTAGCAACTAATGTAGACATGCATCCAGTAACATCACAGAGGGTCTGATATCTGAAATTTGGAGCATCTAGGAGGCAACAATAACTCCCATGATTAATCATTATGGATCCAAATACAATTGATGATGGGTGATATGAGGTATCCAAAGAATCCAGGGCGTTCAAAAATAGTTCTACAAACTCAACCCGGATGTCGAATATAAATCATATGCAAAGAGAAATATGGAATCTGGAGCATCTAAGAGGTCAAGTTAACATTTATCACTAAGATCTCATATTGGGATACAATGGCAGATAAATCACATCCAATATCTAGGGTCTGGAGAGGATAAAACAATCAATCCTAAATTTCCTTTCAGATATGAATGCAAGACTCATGGGAAACAATTATCTAGTGAGCTAAAATAAAAATTCGATGAGCCCTCTCCAGATCTGGATATGTCAAGACCATTATCATCCTTTCTCAAATTAATTTGATTAACAAGCATCTAGATACTGATTCAAGATGTTGAAATCTAAATATTCAGGTAACTCAAGTTATGACTGTTGATTATTGATCCAGATACTTAAAAATGACGTTTCCTTTAGAATTTGAACATTATGTGAAGCAAATGAGAATTCCAATTTGATTAAACAAAAAATAAATAAATAAATCAAAAGAACATCATTGAAACAAAATTGTAAACAACTTATATAGATTTATAAAAATTGATCAAACATGAACTAAACAACATAAAATATGTACAAATTTGATAGGATCAAATTAAACCATTTAGAAACAAAGAAAAATGAAGGGTCCCCATTACTTAATGAAGGAATCATAAAATAATAGGGTGGTTGTTGTATTGTCTACAATAGAAACATTGCATGGAAGAAAGTACAATACTCTAGTTAGTTAGGACAATATAGCAAACATAGTAGTACTTGGGATAAAGTTTCCTCGATAAATGGAAGAGAAAATTGTCAATATCAAGCAAAATTTAAAGGTGGCATAGGACAAGTAAAAGAGTTATGAAGATAAAGGATATATACCAAGGGAATTATAGTTCGGGAGCATGTATTTCTAAAAGTGAAACCAAATAAAATTTCAATGAAGTTGGGGAGCTGCACTAAGCTAACAACTAGATATTGTGGTCCAATTGAGATCTTGGATAGGTTAGGACCTATTGCATGCATTCTTGTATTTCCTACTAACATAAAAATTCATAATGTATTTCATGTATCTTTGTTAAAAAATATGTGCATGGATTGAACCAAGTCATTGATTGGACTTTGGTCCAGGTGGAACCAAAAGGCGACTTCTAGGAACAACCAGTGTCCATATTGGTAAAGGTCCAATGGACCCATTACAACCCGAAAGAAGTAACCTATGATCTAGAAGGAACTATGTGGGAAGCGTATCGACATGTTTTTTCAAATTTTGATGTCAAAATGTTTTGATATTGCACATAGTTTGAATGTTACACTGGGGAGACTGCAAATCTAAAGGGAGGGATATGTCATAACCCAATTTTGATCCCTATATTATTAATGTATATGTATATGATGAAATGGATATAATACAAACATATGTTACTTGTAAATTGTACATTGAATGATAATATAAATACTTAATGGGTTGCAAAAGAAGAAGAACAAAGAATGGGGGCATATGAGTCCATGAGAGGGGAAAGAAAGGGGGTTTAGGGGCTAAGGGGAGAACAATTTTATTTTATTGATGTTTTACATTATTTAACCTTATATTTATTAAACCTTTGATTTATGTTTATCCTAAGTTCTTAAGCTTGGGATTAGTTTCCAAAAGAAAGGTATGAGGGCTTCTTATGAAGGCATGTGATCTCTCCCATGCATGAAAAATATGACCCATCATATTTGGGCATGCAAGGTATTATTCATGTTCATTCTTCCTTGTGCTTTTTTCTTTGAACTTGTGATTCCATAGTATTGATGTAATAAAATGTTAGAAAATTATAGCCAGGAAACTATGAGGGTATTATGAATGTGTGCAAGGGGAAATTGTTGTTAATGAGGAAATTTAACTACAAGTGATAATACTTGGAATCCTTGCAATGAGATTTCCTATCCAAATTAGAGACTTGGAGGGAAGTGGGATATCTCGAGGGATTATTTAGCAGAGAAGGGGATCCCATTCCTTGGGTTGTGAAAGTTTAGAGGAAAGAGGGTCGGTGGAAACTTACTGGTGAACTCTACGAATTGGGTTGTGTGAAGAGACTAGAGACAAGACATAAACAAAATCACCCTTGTGGATTTTTATATCCTTAGGTAGGGAGTGGCCTTTATTGTAGAGAGATTAAGTGGATTGGATAACTTATGGTTGTGTGGAATGTCCTTCTTTTATAGCAAGTTGGCGAATAATTTCTAGAAATATAATTGTTCTTGATTTACATATGAATGTGTTAAACTATTATGGTTGTTCCATGAATTGAATTAGTTTATAGTTTGTTAAGTGTTTTTTACATGTTTAAGCTTGCATTTGTAATTTATGGTGTCATTGTGGCTGAATGGTTGAACTATAATTGCATAATATTGTATTGTGATGCATGCAAGTGTTAAATAATTAATAACAAGACAATGGGGAAAGGTATCAGAAGAGGTGATTCAAAGAATGGAAGTCTAAATGCATTGCATAATGGTATCATAGAAAACATTAGTGTGAATATGGTTTGATATGGAGTACCCTATAGCCTCAATAATGCACTGGGGTTATTGGGTATATTACATTATCAATCCTACCAAAATCAAATAAGATAATAGGGAAGAATTATTTAGCATGAATCTGGGCTAGGTGGAATATCACAACATTAGGTACTAATTAGTAGTTAGCATGGTTGTATTTTTTCTTCTTTAGTGTAGTGTAAAAGCTTAAACTTTGAAGAGAAGAGAGGGTTTACAAGGAGGATGTATTCTTACCTAATTGTTATTATTATTCCTCGCATTAGGTTCTATAGACTACACTCTTGTCAATGATCAATTACAACTCCCTAGAATAATGCCATCTAAATTGTGTTAAAATACAATAGCAATTTCACAATTTGTAATTCTTTTTATCGAATATATTAATACAATGTTGAAGGATCATATCCTATCACTGAGAGGGGGGTCGTGAATCAGTGACTCAATAATTTGTCAATTTTTATTTTGTTAATGCAAACAAAACTTTTAACACAATATTTATCATGGAACCCAATTGGGAAAACCACAAACACTTTTCTATTAACTGCAAAATTTTGTTTTACATGTTACATAGACAGAATATGTTCTTCCTTTTAGATCAGCACCAACTGATTAGGATGAACACACACTCTTGTTCACCAACCCCAACTGGTAGGCGGCTTCAATGCCCTATTTAGTCGGCTACAACTGACAAGGAAGCACCAACTCCCCTGCAGGCACCAACCTGCCCTTGCACCACCCAACCTCCCTTATTTTATGAATCTTGAAAACATGTGTATCATGTCTTCACTTCATCTCTCTCTTCTTCTGTGATTTAATATATCTTTTGATTCGGACTGCAGAGACACTTTCTTCTCACCACACTTTCTCGTTTATATAATCTTCAAAATGACGTGAGTTATAACAAATTGTGTCCTTTTGCTTGGACCATCGCACCTCCTCATTTAACTTAACCATCATCTCTGCAACTACTGAAAAAATCGAGTTCTGCTGAGGCGCTTCCTTCAAACCATTACATATGACTGACAACGCAAAACCACAGGCTTATCGACTTAAGCAATGTATAATATTTTTCCTTTAATTCTCTTATTCCATATGACCACGGGTAGTGACCAGGCACTAGCCAAGCGAGTGCTTGATCACTTATCATAATCAACGGTCACGTTTTAATCTCTCAATTAGATGGACGGTTCTCATTTACCTCGGGACTTTGAGGGTTCAAATAATCGTAGCTATGTTTTCCTCTGGAGTGATCACCTGCTGAATAAGTCATAAAACGGTGGATATCGCTTACTATCGGTTAACACTTCCACTTACACTATCCTTCCACTGTACTGGATAAACGGTTGAGAATTCTCTCGAAGTGTTCTTCAGATAGGATGACTCATGTCAACTTTAAGACTTCGTCTTTTGGGACTTTGGGACTTAGGTCATTTGCTAGTGGTGAAAATCTTGAAGTAAAACTCCCAGAGTGACGTCACTTGTTGACATGACATGGGCCGAGTGGCTGCCACGTGTCACTCATATTTGTGATTTACATGTACCTGAAATGAAAATTTCATCTTGACACTTGTCATTATCTGACTCTTCCACATGTCCTTGATGATGTGGTCTGCTAACGTAGATCTCCCGATGTGGTACATATTCTTCTCCTTGATCTAATGGTTAGAATACTATCTGAAATGTATCTCAGATCGATGGTTGAGAGTGACTTCAGAATTTCAGCCTTCGATACTTTGGGTAATTCGATCTCTCCACTTCCCAGTTCTCATGAAGTGAGATTCCCTGAAGTGTAACCTCCTCACAACTTATAACCCGAAATGAATGTTGGTCATTGATCATGATCTTAGATTGATGGCTCGATCTCTCTACGATGTTATTTTTCCTTGGTTTAAATCCAACTGCTCTTCTTCTTTGCTTTTCCTAACCTTCCACTTTAAAGTGATCCAACGGCTATCAGCAATTTGGGTATTCAAGATCTCAATTCTTGTGCCTTGCTTATCCTATCCTTCCACAACTATCGGGAATTTGGGTATTCAAGATCTCATTTATTTTTCCTTGCTTATCCTATCCTTCCACTTAACTTGATCCATCGGTCGAGAATGATCTCAAAGTAGATCGATGATCAAGGATTATTGTGGGGTCATCAACTAACATGACATTTAAAACTATCATCGACTTCCACAATGGAAGCTTCTTTTTGGTAGTGGAACTGATGCCAAACGTAGATCTATTGACGGGTGGCCATCAACAATCAATGTGGATTCTGGAACCATAACTTGCGCGTGGTTTAGCCTGTCACCCAAACTCCTCAATTAAAGTTGTACGATTGTTGGTGGATCAACCAAAGTCATCGATATTTGAATCTACAAGATCTGACGGTCCTAACTAATTGCGGGATTGGAAATAACACATCGTTTAATTCTCCTTTCTTTCTGAAATCTATCCCTGTCGTTGATATGGCTCTTGCGTATTTGATGGTCACAAATTAATCTGATCATTTTGTGGATCAACCATAGTCATTGATCTTTGAGTTGATGAGATCTGACAATCTAGACTAATTGTGGGATTGGAAATAGCATGTAGTTTAATTCTCCCTTCGCGCTCCGCAATCAATCCCTGCCCTTGATCTGGCTTGCATATCCGACAGTCACAACTTGATCTGATCGTTGAAAAATCCTCCAATGATCTTTAATCCCACGGTCACTCATATGAGCAACGTTCGTTACATGATATGATCAACACCGCCAATTTCTTGATTGGACAGTTGTTGAGGCTTCTCACCTTTTCCTGTGCATTGATCGAATTCTCAGTCTTTCCATCGATCCCAACGATATTTCTACAATGCGCTCTTCCTTATGAGATTTGATATTAATTTGCTAACCCTCCTGATATTTAATATCTTCATATCGTCCTACTGTTTGACATCAATGACAACACATTAATGACACTATATCCAATAATCTCCCCCTTTTTCATTGATGGAAACACACCAACTTTATACACAATATCCCCCTATTATGATGCTTCTCTCCTCTTCATTTACTCTCCCCCTTTGACATCAATGAAAAATGGTTGCTTCCCCTATGGTAAATCTCTTTTTGTCTGTATACTTCTGACCAAAATCTAAACTCGGTAACTCCTCTTGCAATAATACTTTTCCTGTCATAACTAAATGACTCCTTCTGACTTTGATTCTTGTCTCCCCCTGAATTGATGCTAATTGATGCATTATTTTATTGAGATATTATATTAGAAGAGGGATTACTCCCAATCTTTGTCTGAGATATTAAAATACATCTCTTCTTAAGGGTTTTGTGAAAATATCTACCACTTGTTCTTATGTTGGGACATATTCCAATTTAATGTTCTTATTTTCAGCCTAATCTCTTAGATAGTGGTATTTTATGGGAATGTATTTTAATTTGGAGTGTTGGACAAGGTTCTTGGAGAGACTTATAGCGCTTGTATTATCACAGTAGATAGTAGTAGGTTCTTCAAATACTGTTTTGATGTCTTGTAAGGTTTGTTTCATCCATTCCACTTGTGTGCAACATTCTACTGGTACAATATACTTAGCTCCAGTGCTAGACAGAGAAATTGAGGATTGTTTCTTGCTTATCCAAGATACCATTGATTCTCCCAAAAAGAATGCTCCTCCAGTTGTACTTTTTTTTTCATCTACACAACCTTCCCAATCTGCATCTGAATAGGCTTTTAAAGTGAATGAATCCTTAATAGGGTACCACAAACCAAGATCTATGGTTCCTTTCAAATACCTAAAGATTATTTTCACAGCTTGAACATGGATCTCTTTTGGTGTTTCTTGGAATATAGCCACCATCCCAACAACTTGCTTGACATCAGGTCCAGAAGTTGTTACATAGAGTAAACTCTCAATCATTGATCTGTAGTGTTTTGGATATAAAACTTTGGACTCATCTTCCTTGCTTAGTTTGCATCCAACTATCATAGGTGTACTAACAGGTTTGCAATCCTTTCTTTTCTAACTGGAATCTCTTAAGCATATCTTTAACATACTTAGACCAATGGATAAAGAATCCTCTTTTGGATTGTATTATTTGTAATCCAAGAAAGAAATCCAGTTCACCAAGCAAGGACATTTCAAATTCTTGTTGCATACTTATAGCAAAGTCCTTACTGATTTTTTCATCATCACTTCCAAATATAATATAATCAACATATACTTCCACAATAATCATGTTATTACCAACAATTTTAAAATAAATATTGTTGTTTGTTGATCCTCTTTTGAGGCCTTGTTTTTGTAAATAAGAATCTAGCCCTGCATACCATGCTCTGGGTGTTTGTTTTAGCCTATAGAGTGATTTATTTAGTTTACATACATAGTCTCCTTTGTTAGTTAATTGAAATCCTTCTGGTTTCTCAATATAGACTTCCTCTTCTAAGTTTCCATTGAGAAATGTTGACTTGACATCCATTTGGTATACTTTAAATTTTTTGTAGCTGGAGAAAGCTAAGAACATCCTAATTGCCTCTAATCTGGCCATAGGTGCAAATGTTTCTTCATAGTATACTCCTTCAACCTGAGAATACCCTTTACATACCAATTTAGCTTTGTTCCTGATTACTTTCCCATTCTCATTCATTTTTTTTTATATACACCCATTTAGTTCCAATGACATTTTTATTTTTTGGTCTTGGAACTAGTTCCCAAGTTTGATTTTTTTCAATCTGGTCCAATTATTCATTCATAGCATTGACCCAATTCTCATATTTGCATGCCTCTTTGATTGAGCTGGGCTCAATATGTGACAAGAGTGTTATTTCTGTCTGATACAACAGTTTTCTTCTTTTGTGCACTCCATCACTTTTATTTCCAATAATTAGTTCTTCAGGCTGATTCTTTTGAGTCATTCTTGAGCATGTCTTTGTGTCTCTTCTTGGGGATTCTTCTCTTAACTCTTCTTCTCTAATATCTTCCTCTTCTTCACAAGAGTGTTATTTCTGTCTGATACAATAGTTTTCTTCTTGTGTGCACTCCATCGATTTTATTTCCAATAATCAGTTCTTCAAGATGATTCTTTTGAGTCATTCTTGAGGGTGTCTTTGTGTCTCTTCTTGGGGATTCTTCTCTTAACTCTTCTTCTCTAATATCTTCCTATTCTTCACTAGTATCCATATCATCCTCTTTCCTTTCTTCTTTATTCTCTTCTACTTCATCTGCTTGTGTACTTACTAACTCATCATCATCTTCATCTTCACTGTCAAGTAAAGTCTCTTTATGTTTGATCCTTATCGTTTTTAAATCATCCACCTTGACATATACAATCTCAACAATATTATGCAATCTAAGATTGTATCATCTCTATGCTTTCTTGGTAGAAGCATATCCAAGAAAGATACCTTTATCAGATATAGCATCAAATTTTTTTATATTCTCATCAAGCCTTTTGATGTAGCACTTACTTCCAAAGACCTTGAAGTATTTTACCGAACCATAGTTCATAAGGAATCATATTATTATTAATCCTGAGCTGACCTATGTTCAATATGTATACTGTTGTTCTTACATCTTCCCTCCAATATCCATCAGATAATTTTTCTTCATTGAACATAGTCCTTGCAGCCTCCTGAACTGTTCTATTCCTTCTCTCAGCAATCCCAGTTTGTTGAGGTGTTCTGGCAACAGAGAATTGTCTTTTTATTCCATGGGTTTCACAGAAGAGATCAAACTCTTTTGAGGTGAACTCACCACCATTGTTTGATCTAATACGTTTGATTTTTGTCTCTTTTTCATTTTCAACAAGGGTCTTAAAAGATTTGAATTTGTTAAGTGCTTCTAATTTTTCCTTGAGAAAACATACCCAACCCATTCTAGTAAAATCATCAATGAACAGCATAAAGTAGGAATCTCCTTGCAAACTCTTGGTCCTTGTAGGTCCATAGAGGTCGGTGTGAACAAGCTCTAAAGGTTTTTAGGTTGAGTATTATTTTGTCTTGAACCTTATTCTAGTTTGCTTCCCTAGTTGACAGTGTCTACACATAGGATTTGAGGGATTTATGATCTTTGGCAAGTTTCTTACTTCCCCAAGATTGTTGACTTTCACTAAATTGTCAAATTTAATGTGCCCCAACATTCTATTCCATAGCCAACTTTCATCTACTAAATTTGTATGGCACTCCTCATTCAATTTTGTATTTAGTATGTATACAATCTCGGGAGTTCTAGGAGCAGTACCAACCAAATTTCCTGAGTCCTCTCTCCTAATCTCACATTTCTGGGAATCAAAGATGCAAAAGTGCCCTTGATCACAGGTTTGGCTGACACTTAATAGGATAGGTTTCATATTTTCAACAAGTAGCACATCCTTGGCTTTGTCTTTTCCCAAACTCACAGTGCCTTTCCCAAGTATGTTACATGAAGTGTTGTCACCAAATGTAACTTTACCCTTTTGTTTCTTTAAGTTCAAAAAAGTGTCCTTGTTTCCTGTCATATGTTTTGAGCACCCTCTTTCAACATACCAGAGATCTTCTTTATCTTTAGCTTTCAAGGCAATGATACATTCCTCTTTTGATGTTTTTTCTTTCCAAAACTTCTTTTTCTCTCTAATGAACTTTGGTTTTTCTGAGACTTCCATTAATATGCAACTACTGGCCTTATGTCCATAGTTATGACATATGAAGCATTATATGTTCCCTTCTTGTATAGGTGCAAAGGATTTATGGTTTCTTCTTTTAACTTGATTCACTTTTTGGTTATTTTTAAGGTTATAGTTCTTAACCCTCAAATTTTTCCTTCTATAAGCTCTACAATTTATAGCTTTGTGTCTGAAATTAGAGCATGAAAAGAAATAACCAAAGAAAATGTAAGGATACATGTTTTGATAAACCTTCCTTGGTTTTCTCTTATATTCCTTCTTGATGGGTTGAAGTAGTCCTCTGAATTTCTGATCATTACTTGTCTTCTCTTCATCTTTCTTCTTGAATGTATTGAGGAGAGAAGTTGCATAATATTTTGAGTTAACTTGGTTTTCTTCTTAACAATAACCTATTCCATTTTTATTACTTAAATCCATTTGTGTGGTAATAATCTTATCTAATATTTTAGAGCTATTTTCATATCTTGTTTGAATGAGTTTTGCATCAAGTTATTTTCTTAGGTGAACTATTTTTTCCTCCATTCTTTCACAGGTTATTTGTTTTTCTTTAAGAGACTTTTCCAAACTTTCTTCCATCCTATTTGCTTCTAATATTGGTTTTTCAGGTTGCTCATGAGTTTCTCCATCTCTTTTTCTTTATGTTCATGTTTTTCATTTTGTTCAACTACAAGACTTTTCAGTTGTCTATATCTGGTTTTGTATTTTCTTAATTCATCCAAGGCATTGAGAATTTCTTCTTCCATATTAACCTCTGCTTCATCTTCTGACTCTTCCTCATGCTAAATTTCTTCTATCTTATTAGGTTCTTCAATACGTAGAAAAAGGACTTCATTATCACCACTGTCACTGAATTCTGATGAACTGTTGCTTTCTTCTTTTGAGTTAAAAAAATTTTCCCTTTGTAAAACCCTTTTTTGTAGTCGGGTTTTTCCTTCTTATTGTATTGTTTATTTTTGTCTTCTACATCTATGGGAGTGGTTTTTGGAACATCATATCCCTTTTCAACTTATTTCCACACTTCTAGTCCAATGGACATCAGATAGATTTTCATTCTAACACTCCAGAAGACATAGTCTTCACCATCAAATAGGGGGCCTTTTGATTACATCTTTGACTGCTGATCCATTATGATGTATATTTCTCTTCAAGTGATTTAAAACTTTAGTGACGAGACCCACTTGGCTACCAATAGAAGGATCAAATCCTGTCACTAAGAGGGGGGGGTGAATCAGTGACTCAATAATTTGTCAATTTTTCTTTTGTTAATGAAAAAAACAATTTTAACACAATATTTATCATGGAACCCAATTGGAAAAACCACAAACACTTTTCTATTAACTGCAAAATTTTGTTTTACATGTTACATAGATGGAATATGGTATTCATTTTAGATCAGTACCAATTGATCAGGATGCACCCACACCCTTGTTCACCAGCACCAACTGGTAGGATGCTTTGAACCCCTGTTTAGTCAGCTACAACTGACAAGGAAGCACCAACTCCCCTACAGGCACCAACCTGCCCTTGCACCACCCAAACTCCCTTATTTTCTGAACTTGGAAGACTTTTGTATCATGTATTCACTCCATCTCTCTGCTTCTATGATTTAATATATCTTTTGATTCAGACTACAAAGACACTTTCTTCTCACCACTCTTTCTCATTTATATAATCTTCAAAACGACGAGAGTTATAATGCATTGTGTCCTTTTGTTTGGACCATCGCACCTCTTCATTTAACTTAACCATCATATTTGCAACTACAACAAAAATCAAGTTTCCTAAGGCGCTTCCTTCAAACCATTACATAGGACTGACAACGCAAAACAACAAGCTTATCGACTTAAGTGATGTATAATCTTTTTCCTTTAATTCTCTTATTCCATATGACTAGAGGCAGTGACCAGGCACTATCCAAGTGAGTGATTGATCACTTATCAGAATCGACGGTCACATTTTAATAACCTGATTAGATGGACAGTTCTCATTTACTTCAGGACTTCAGGGGTTCAAATAATCATTGCTCCATTTTCCTCCGGAGTGATCACCTGCTGAATATGTCATAAAATGGTGGATTCTACTTGTTGTTGGTTAACACTTCCACTTACACTATCCTTCCACTATATTGGATCAATGGCTGAGAATGCTTTCGAAGTGTTCTTCAGATCGAACGACTCATGTCAACTTTGGGACTTTGGCTTTCGGGACTTCGGGACTTAGGTCATTTGCTGGTGGTGAAACTCCCAAAGTAAAACTACCGAAATGACGTAACTTGCTGACGTCACTTGTTGACATGGCATGGATCGAGTGTCTTCCACGTGTCACTCAGATTCGTGATTTACACGTACCTTAAATGCCAATTTCATCTTGACACTTGTCATTATTTGACTATGCCACGTGTCCTTGTTGAAGTGGTCTATTGATGTAGATCTCCCGATGTGGCACATATTCTTCTCCTTGATCTAACGGTCAGAATACTATCCGTAATCTATCTCAGATCAAAAGTTGAGAGTGACTTTGGAATTTCCACCTTCGGGACTTCGGGTAATTCGATCTCTCCACTTCCTAGTTCTCCTGAAGTGAGATTCCCCGAAGTGTGACCTCTTCACAACTTATAACCCGAAATGAATTTTGTACGTTGATCATGATATTAGATCAACGGCTCGATCTATCTGCAATGTTTCTTTGCCTTGGTTTAAATCCAACGGCTCTTATTCTTTGATTATCCTATCCTTCCACTTTAAATTGATCCAACGACTATTGAGAATTCGGGTATTCAAGATCTCAGTTCTTTTGCCTTGATTATCCTATCCTTCCACTTAAATTGATCCAACGACTATCGAGAATTCGAGTATTTGAGATCTCAGTTCTTTTTCCTTTCTTATCCTATCCATCCACTTAACTTGATCCATAGATCAAGAATGGTCTCAAAGAATATCAGCGATCAAGGATGATTGTGGGGTCCTCAACTACCACGACGTTTAAAACTATCGTCGAGTTCCACAATGGAAACTGCTCGTTGGTAGTGGAACTGATTCCAACCGTAGATCTATTGATGGGTGACCATTGATGGTTGATGTGGATTCCAGAACCATAACTTACACGTGGTTTATCCCATCGCAAAAAATCCACAATTGAAGTTGTGTGATTATTGGTGGATCAACCACAATCGTCAATCTTTGAATCTATAAGATCTAACGGTACTGACTAATTGCGGGATTGGAAATAACACGTTGTTTAATTATCCTTTTGCTCTCCACAATCTATCCTTGTCGTTGATCTAGAGCTTGCGTATCCGACGGTCACAACTTAATATGATTGTTCGGTGTATTAACCATAGTCGTCGATATTTGATTTGATGAGATCTGACGATCTAGACTAATTGCGGGATTGGAAATAACATGTATTTTATTTCTCCCTTCGTGCTCTGCAATCAATCCCTACCCTTGATCTAGCTTGCGTATCCGACGATCACAAATTGATCTAATCGTCGACCAATCCTACAACGGTCCTTAAGCCCATGGTCACTCATATGAGCGATGTCTGTTACATGAGGCGATCAATACCGTCAATTTCTTGATCGGACGGATGTTGAGGCTTCTCACCTTTTCTTGTGCATCGATCAACTCCTCAGTCTTTCCATCGATCCCGATGGCATTTCTACAATGTGCTCTTCCTTCTTAGTTTTGAACTTCATTCGCTAACCCTCCTAAGCTTTAATCTTTGCATATAGTCCTATTGTTTGACATCAATGACAACACATTAATGACACTATATCCAACAAATGTTAACATGATGCTAATAATATATTATACATTTATCTACATGATGTTATTCTAACACAACATGATGCATAAATGACACAAACCTAACAACTACGACACATGGAATTTTTTAGTGATATGTCTACAACATCGAAACAATATTGCTCAATGTAAACATGACACAAGAGGTTATTCAAAGAATGGAAGTCTAAATGCATTGCATAATGGTATCATAGAAAAAATTAGTGTGAATCTGGTTTGGATATGGAGTACCTCGTAGCCTCAATAGTGCACCGGGGTTATGTTGACCAAAATTGGTCACCTATATTTTCCACTCTTGAATTCATAAAAAAAAATGATATCGGAAGATGAAATTTTTTGAACTATTATAAGGTCATTGTATATCCTTTGTTCTCAGCTTTGCCATGCATTTCTTTGAATTAGAATCTGAGTCTCTATGACCAAGATATGCATAGTTTTGTCCAAAATTCCAACAGAGATATTACAAGAAGAAATGTGAATAGTTTTGCTAAGTTTCATTTTCCCCTCACCCCTCCTCTCCTTTCCATATTTAACCATTTTATCTCTTACTAAATTTTCCACACTTAGCCATTTTTCCTTATTCTCCCTCCATACTTAACTATTTCCACATTCACATTCATTTTCCCTTTTTCTTATCTATTTCCATGTTCACATTCATTTTCCCTTTTTCTTTATTTTCCCAATTCTTTTTATTTTCCTTTCCATTTCTTTTTCTTATTTTCCTTTTCCCTTAACTCTTTTTATTTTCCATATAATTCTTTTTATATTCCATATTTTCCATTTTTCACGTAAACCATTATATATCTTCCAACACTTAGTCAATTTCGATTTTGGACTTTCAGACTTGCAAAGTCATGTTTAATGTTCAAATTATATACTTTGTAAGTCCGCTAATGTTCTCCACACTTAGAATTTTTCACAACTTTTTACCATTAATTACTTCCCTACCTACCTTTGTGTTCACGTAACCCCTCCTATTCCCCATATTATTTAAATAATTTTTCTCTTATCCTAATTTCAATGGGCATATCTCCAAGTGACACATGGCATACATATGGAAGCTAAGCATTGGTGACACATGGCAGCAAGTAAAATCAGGACACGTGGAAACAAATCAGGTGGTGACATGTGGCAGATCTGATATATTATCACACAGGGACACTGGGCAATGATGTGGATGTTGACTCATGTTGACTGGGTGATTATGAAGATGCCATTGGGCGTTGACTAGGCATGAGGTGGACTATGATTGGAAAATCAAAATTTTAATTATTCATTAATTTTCTAAGGGGTTGAGCTACAAGTCTCCATAGTCTTCATTTGATTCTTATTAAGTGTATATTACATTTTTCAATATATACACTAAACACTCTTAAAATTCCATGCATGTGGGATAATAATTATAAATAAAAGTCAAAATTTAACAAAGGAGGTTGAAATTCAATCCAATGGCCCACATTTGCCCATCAAACTTGATTGGTGATGGTTGAGTCACGATCTTGCAAAGGCTATATCTTGAGCTCCCAACCTCCATTTCCAACAACCTTTATACCGTTGGAAAGGTATTTAGATGAAGAAGATGATGGGAAAGGTATTGAGAGATTAAATTTTCCAAAAGTGTTTGAAAAAATTAAAATATCAGTCAATAACAGTTTTATGCTTTGTTGATAAATCTATTGAATACCTCGACTTCACGAGGTCATATCTTGAGATTCGGGAGTCGGATTTGGACAAAATTTATATAGTTGGAAAGATAAGAATATGGATATCACATAGAAATTGGTTTCAATGACTGAAAGTTTGATTATCATATCCATTAAATTAAATTACAATCATATTTTTAAAAGGACAATGAATTAAATTTTGAAAATAAAAGTTTAATTAATTTTTTTCATATAAAACAAAAAGGGACCCATTTTAAAAATATGGATATTAATGATGTAATTTCATTAATGAGGACTTAATGAGGAATTAATTAAAGAGGATAATTCAAGAATAAAATTGTACAAGAAATTCAAGAAGGAAAACCCCTAATTACTCAAGTAGTTAGAAGAACCGACTTTAAAAGAGATGAAAGACGTAATCAAGTAGACAAAATAAAAATTATGAGAAGGGTAGTGAAGAAGATCAGAGGAAGAATAAGGTACAACCATGAATACATAGCCAAGATTCTGATCAAATAAAATAGATCTCCATCTCCTCCATTCGTTCTATTCTTCTACACCATTTCTCATAGCTTTATGCTTGAGTCTCTAAATTGGTCACAAGGTTCCGTTCTTGAGTGTTCTTCTTGTATTATTCCAAAATATTTTTCTTGTATGATCATGGAGTATTTACAGCCATATACATGATTGTCAAATATTTTGTAATGAAGAACATTTTTTATGAATAAACTCCACAAAGAATTGCTTTGGGGTTGATTTCGACTGTATCTTGTAACTTTGAGTCTTAAGTATGAGGTATTTGAGATTGACCTATCAAATTATCTTTTGATATTGATAGTAATACTCTTTTAAAATTCTTTGAGATGATCAAATTATTCTCTCATATTTTTCATGAGGAAGACATGGATGCATTTATATATCATCAAGAATATTGTGTGTGTGATGTTGATCACAAACAAATTCATATGATGAAGCCCTCCTTCAATCTTTTCATTTTTTTAAAGACTTCTTGTTGCATACAAAGATCTGATTAGGTTATTGAAAAAACATATCATTTCATAATTTCAAGCAATAAATATCTAGGGTTTGTTTCCTTAGCATTCTCTTAATCCAAGATATCACAAATATATCTTTTATCCCAAGAGGAGTACCACCTCTCTAAAAACATAGGGGGATTCATATCCTCACGAGGTTGTTGTTTCAATCCTCACGGATAGCATCAACAGGTTATTGGGTATATTACATTATCAACCCTACCAAAATCAACTAAGATAGAAGGGAAGAATTCTTTAGCATGAATCTTGGCTAGTTGGTATATCGCAACACTAGGTATTGAGTAGTAGTTAGCATGGTGGTTTTTTTCTTCTTTAGTGTAGTGTAAAATCCTAAAATTGGAAGAGAAGAGATGGTTAACAAGGAGGATGTATGATTACCTAATTTCTACCATGATTTCACACTTTAGGCTCAATAGACTACACTCTTGTCAATGATCAATTGAAACTCCCTGGAAGAACGCCTTCTAAATATGTGCAAATGCAACAACAATTTCACAATGTGTAGTTTTTTTTATCGAAGATATTAATATGTTGTTAACATGATGCTAATAAGATGTTATACATTTATCTACATGATGTTATTCTAGCAGGACATGATGCACAAATAACGCAAACCTAACAACTACAACACATGGCAAATTTTAGTGACATGTTTACCACACAAAAGCAATATTGCTCAATGAAAACACGACACAAGTGAAAGTTTGAAAATTTTATCCTTTTTGAAGTGTTTTCAACATCATTAATCTTATGTAATTTTAGTGAAAAATTTATGTCACAAACAAAATAAATGAACCTAAAAAAATAGACTATGGTGACACAAAATAGTGAAGCTACAAAACCATATTACAGTAGTGGAAGAGGCACTCACCTTCCTTAAGCTCCTTTATTTCATCTTGCTAGAACTTTACAGTAGGGATCATAACATTGATTTAGTCATTGATGATCTATTTTCCCTTATTTGACTCAAAATTAGAGTCTAGCCTAGAATCAAAGTCCAAGAATTTTTGTTGGAAAATTGGTTGTCATTGATGTCAACCTTAAAATAATCCCTAAAGAAAATCCCAAAAGCCTCTAAAAGTGATAATGATGTGTCCAATTGAAGAAGCATTGAAGGGCCTTGAAGGAGCCTTGGCATAAGCGTATATAACTCCAAAGTGGTTCCCTTATGGTGTAGCTTTTAAGCATGGACCTCATAGGATGAGATAACATGTGGTTGTTTCCACATGCCCACTTTGAGTTGTACACAAATGGAGCCTTGAATAATCCCTAAAAACAAGTGAATAAGCCCCTAAATTAAAGTGAAGAATCCCCTAAAACTAAGAGAATAATCCCCTAAGGTCGGACATCCTTAACGAATAGGTGTGACCCAAAAGTTGTGACCCTTGGTTGCACCCCCTCATGTGGAGAAGACTCATAAATAAGAAGAGCCTCATTTGGCATTTGGATCACACCAATTCTACCTAGCTAAGGAAGAGGAGTTAATTTCATCCTATAGGAGAAAATTTCCAAGGGAAGATGAAGTGAAGAAGGGAAAATTTCCAAGGGAAGATGAAGTCTTGTGATGATTTGTTCTTGGATTTTCTTTGAAGGTCATCTTGGAAATTTTGATATAAATTTTTTTATAGAATGACTCAGACAATGAAACTTGGAGGTGTTTCAGAATAGACAATGAATAATCTTGGGTAAAAATTTGAGGTCTTGACTCATTACAGGTTTGGATTTATACTCAGTGAAAGTTGAGGTTTTTAAAACTAGGGTTTTCTTCTTCAAAACGAGTCATCTTGTCATTTTCGCTATACTTTTTTTCGAGGACAAGTCAAGGAAAAACAAATGGATGAATTTTAGAGAAGATATCGAAGAATATTGGGTACAATTTTAGATCCTAATTTATTACAAGTATGGAGTTATACTTGTTGGAAGTTAGGGTTTATGACTAATCCATAAACTAGTCCCAAACAGGTGTTCAAGATAAAACAGATATATCTGAATCTTGGTAGGTCCAAATTGAATTCCACTTGTTTCACTAAAAGGATAATCGATCCTGATATCTGAGGTCCAAGTTTCAGAGCTAGAAACATAAAATTGAGCTTGTGGCGAATCTTACAATTTTTCCAATTTGAGGTATAATTCTAAGTAGTTTTGCTTGCAGATTTAAGAAGATATTTTGGGATTGTATTTGAAGGTTGATTTGATTGTGTATCATAATTTAAAATATTCCAAGGGGATTGGTGTCTCATTCCAATAGGTGCAAGAAAAATCAGGGAGTGGGTGCTTCCTTCAAGTTGGTGCTTGTAAAATATTGAAACTACTTAAGAAAAGTTTTTGTGGTTTTCTCCCAGTTGGGTTTCCACGTAAAAATATGTGTGCAATGTGTATGATTTTATGTGATGACGA
>SNQJ01S0065500.1:19802-36482 GCA_010110895.2 Picea sitchensis | reverse complement strand
TTATGTGACGTTCCACATACCACCGGAAATGGCATGAAAATTAATATCCATATAGGATAGTTTCAATGACAAATTCACTGACCTTCATCTCATTATTCCACAAATAAGCATGGGTTCTCTAACCATACTTCTAGGATAACTCAATCTGCAAAGGATATTCCCGTGAGGGCTTTCACCATAAGGGGACCACTTTGGAGTTCATCTATTTCTACTTATTATAAACCATGACAAGACAATAATGAGTCATATTTACATAAAAAAATATTGGGTCCATTACCCAACCTTTGTGCTACGAGGCTTTCTTGGAGGGTTGACATCAATGACAACCAACCTTAATCAACAATGCATTTCCCCCTTTGATGAGAAAACCTTGTGTGACACTTACTCCAGTGCCCACCATGACTGTAGTGGGTGTTGCAAGGCCCAAAGCATAGGGACAAGCTATAACCATGACATATCTGCCAAACTGAAGAGCAAGCCCAAACTCATCCATGGAAGAAGGGATCCAAGACTTGGGATATGAACCAATCTTGCTTGCTACAAACCATGTTATCCAGGTAGTAAAGGAGATCACAATAACCTATAAAAGAGTGAACAGAGGTAACCATGCTTATTTTCAAAAGAAGAATTCCACATCAGCTAGGTTCGGCCAAACTGCCAAAGGCTCATTTTTTACTTAACTATGGAAGAATAAGAACTTTGAAATCTAAGGAAAAATGACTCATCTATGGAAGAGAGAACTAAAGAAAATAAGGCAATGTTTTTTTAATTTCCTATGTGTATGAAAGCACTAAAGAAAATAATGCATGCAAGGTAAAAATGACACTAAAGCAAGTGTGTTGAAGAAAGAAAGTGCATTTGCATATGCACCAAAACTTATAGATAATTGCAGTTCACATATTTTGATAGAATATACATGTGGGGGTTTGAAGCCCCATTCTTGTTTATCATGGCTTCTCAGGTCTCTTCCATCCTCTTCCTTCAACATGGGTGCATAATTTCATGTGTACTTAGTTCAGTTACAATTGGGATGTACTTCAAATTTTAACACCCATATATATGTATATGAGATTGATTATGTCATATTAATATATTCTGGCCATGGTTTGTTGCATGATGTTGTATTCGAGACTTCTTCATTGTCTCACTATATATAGCATGACGCAGACCGCCACTCTGCCTTGGCAGAGCCTCTACACAACCTCCCAGTCTTAAGGATCGTTCACTCTATTTCATGAGCCGAAGCGGTCTTTCAGATTCCCTGGTGGAATCTACAATTTTATCGATCCACAGGTCCTTTTCTCGCGAGTCGTGACTCCCGACTCTTCCTTCTCAAATCTGCAATATCCGAATCGTGAAATGACTATAGACCTTACTCTATCAGCGCCTTCCTTGCGCGACTGCTGGCTAGGCTTATTGTTATATCCTATCGCCTCTCGCGCCTTCGCGAGTTTCAACGTCATGCCTTTGAGCTCTTACCTCATGAACTCCTGAGAAGAGAGAAGTCAATGGAGTGTTGACTCCCTCCAGTAGGTGACGTGTGTCTACCGGTCTACTTCCTG
The DNA here is from genome assembly GCA_010110895.2 of Picea sitchensis. Taxonomy (NCBI): domain Eukaryota; kingdom Viridiplantae; phylum Streptophyta; class Pinopsida; order Pinales; family Pinaceae; genus Picea; species Picea sitchensis. The sequence continues at coordinate 34,920 of SNQJ01S0065500.1, read as the reverse complement.
GGCCCACTTCATGGTTCGGCCATGCATCCACACTTGTGCCTCGACTTTCGGCACTTCACGACTTCGGGACTTGAAGCACCCAACTTTTGGGCTCTCACCCTGTGAACCTATGAGTTTGAAAGATTCTATGATCTCTACCACCTGTCCTCTTCTGGTGGATGGCTTAGATTCTTTCTCTACTTCTCTACTCACCGCTTCGAGACTCTCGGGACAAAAGTCTCGACCCCTTATCCTCTGATATGCCAAAATGGTGAAATTTCGACACATCGTCTATGCAGGTTCCACGATGGAACTTCCCACCTTTTTGGAGTTCTCGGACTTCGTGACTTTGCGAATCTGGATGCTAAGCATTTAGCTCCTCAACCCGCGAAACCCCAATACAGGTGATCTAGTGATACGTGTTCTCTCTCAGATGAACGGCCCATATTTTCTCGAGACTTCGCTACTAGTGACCCCCTGTGGCACAATCTTGTCAACTTGAAACCCCGATAGATGAAATATTGATGGGTCCCTTGATCCCCACCATGTGTCTTAATGAACGGACGACCTAGATATATTTCATGAATTTTCTACCCATGAAGTCAAGATGTTCACCTCTGTGAGTCCCGGTGCCCAAATCTCCGAAACGGATGATTCTACGACACGTGTCCTTCCGCAGATGGACGAATCAGATTCAAATTCGTTGTTTCAGGACTTTCGGTGTGGAGTGTCTCGACTGCTCGTCCTTAGGACCTCTGATATCCCGAATGCCGATATCATGATTTCCACCCTTCTCAAGACTTTCACCTCTGCTTGCGAGGGTTTAAACCTCGTGGAACTCTCGACAGATCTAATGGCTGTCAGCTTATTCACTCATGATATGACGGTTCAAATCATCTATGTTCTTGTGCACTCTCCTGCAGCTCCCTGGACGTAGAAACTTTCAACGATCCAGATCTTTTTGGTTGATCCGATGGCAGCTATCGCTCCTCCTAAGCTTTAGCACTTTTCTTCCCAGACTTGGAATAATTCCAAATGTTCAAACGCCTCGACCTTTGTCTTATTTTCTCTACGAGCTTCACAACTGGAATCCTCGCCTACGCGTACAAGAACGTTGTTCCTCTTGAGATTTTCTCTCGAATCCTTTTAGGATTCTACGATTTCTGCACTCCTTGTAGAGTCTTCATGCACACAGTGTTATCTCCTCTGAGATTCTCTGAGACTCATACCTTTAAGGAAAATAATTCCTTCTCTCTTCTCCCTTAAATGGAGAAATATGATGCCCTCCCGGCACATTGTCTGCTCAAGCAACCTATTGTTGAGTCTTTCAGGGTGTTCAGCAACCCTGCGAAGATTCTTCTATGGACTCTTCTCCAATATCTAAACTCAAAGAGTTCCTTCTGTGCACTCTAGCACTTACTCAATTCCCTCCTGACAGAGTATCAAGAATCCCCAATGATTCTTGCTTCTTACGAACTCATAGTAGAGTTCTTTCTCTGTGCACTCCTTTCACCTGCTCAATGCCCACCTGGCGGAGCTTTACAGAACTCCTCAGAGATTTTTTCTGCAACTGTGTTCTCCACAGCCTTGACTCCTGACGTCTTCAGTAACCTCACAGGTCTTCCTCTGAATTGATAATTTCAGTTTCTGTGCCCACCTGGCACACCTTTGTCTGACTCCGCAGAGTTCATAAGTGCATCTATGCACTGGTATTCAGAGACCGCAGTACTCTGTCATGCCCTCCTGGCATGAAACCACAAAGAACCTCTCAAGCCTGAAAATCAAACAAATCCTGCAAATGTCTAGCATACATCTATAGAATAAATTGAACACACACAAAGATTCATTCAACACATTGGATATGCAGGAAAAACTGTTGTTTGTATTAAAATGGAAAATGCTTGTTTTTACAAGGTGTTCCTGAGCATGGCCTGTAACAAGGTCTCGGCTCCTTCTCTTGCACACTCACTCTCTCTTGTGTATACTCTAACTACTACAACTACTTTCAAAATGAGATCAAATTTGATCTTTTACATGAGGGGGCTCTTCGAGCTCTTCCCCCCAATCTACCTACCCTATTCAAGTACATTGAATGGGTGGTCTAGTCCAGAATCGGATCTAGATCTCATCCTTGCAAATATTAAAGGCCTACCTACTCTAATGTCTACGCAAAGGCAGGGCTTCACGGCTCAACAACCTAAACATTAAATTACATTCAAATTCAAAATGGAAGACGAGGGTTGCACCTCTCTTCAGCTTTGAATGCATGCATTGACGTGGCTAGCTAGCTGGCTGGTTGACGTGGAGAGATTCTCCTGCATCATAGTCCTCAGCTACAAATTCATGAGCTCCTGCTCATGAGCTTCCCATCTCAGCTTTGGAAATCCTCCTGGATCCCAAACAAAGTCCTGGAGCTATTTATCTGCTCCATTTTCCTGTTGTTGTTGTTTCTTCTGCGCTGCTGTTGCTGCTTCTTTCCTTCTCCTCAACTTCTCCTTGCTGATAGTTTCTACTGACTCTACCATAAACCTCCTAATCTTCTCGATCACTTTGTTCAACTGCTCCAGTGGCTGGCTCTGCTCATGTAGTCTCCTCAACTACAAAAATTTTCTGCTATTAGGCAGATCACTGTGAAATCCCATGCCATATTCATCTTCTTCCTCTGTGGCACTAAGTGTCCACTCTGCTACAGACTTCAGCTCTGTAGTCTCCCCTTGACTGACCTGTTGTTTAGTCATCTTCTCTGGAAGCTCAACTTCTGCCAATTCTCCTGCTGGCTCTGGATTGTTTAGCCAATCCTCCATCATCTCTAGCTCCATCTCCCATGGAGTGATCAATCTGCCTACCTACTCTTTTTCTTCTTCTGCTGCTAGAGTCAGTGCTGCAGCTTCCTCAACTTCCTGGATGAAATCATTGAGACACTCCTTAGAATGCTCATCTTATATTTTTTCTTGGGAAACTTCCAAAGTCTGCTCCAATGTTTCTCTGATAGTTTCTGTTGACTGTCCTATTTCTTCTATTGTTGCATGTGCAACACATATTTCTGCCTCCTCTTGGCCAAATGGTAGGAATATCTGAATTCCCCCAATCATTAGAATATTTGCTTGATATTCCTCTACCGTCAGTTGCATCTACTGATCCAAACTCACCTCTGAGTTTTTGAGACCCTCAGATAGTCTCATCTGCTTATCCCTACCCACCTGGAAATATGGGATTTCCCTGCTGCCCTCCTGAAGTCTATGAGATCCCGCAGCGATCTCGATCCATTGCCCACCTGGCACTATGAAATTCCCTGGCTTTCCTCATGACAATTTGTGAGATCCCGCAGTGATCTCAACCCTTTTCCCACCTCGAAATTAGGAATTTCTTCTCTGCCCTCCTGGCAGTGCTTGAGATCTTCAAATGATCCCAATTCATCTTCAGCATCACTGAGATTTCTCTCAGTCTCTGGCTCACATATTTGAACCCCTTCTTCTTCAGTTCTGTTGAGGTTTTCAGCATGCCTCAACCATCCTCTTAATAGCCTACACTGTCTTTTAGCCATTAGCTCCTTGATTGGCCATTTTTATTTTGTTCTCATGGGCCATTCATGTACCCATATTGACTTTGCATTTTGTTGCATCTCCAATGCAAGTTCATTCATCCTTGCATTCATCTCAGTGAGTTCTTCATCCTATTCATCTTTTCTCATCAGATCTGGGTCTTTCCTTCCAGCACTCGTATGGCGTTTAGTAGCCATCTTGTTGTTTCTGTCTGCCCTGCTGGAAAATATGTTGCTGTCACTCTGAAACCTTGAGTGTTTCTAGCCTCTCCTATAGTCCTCCTGACTGTCTATGGACTGTTGCCTACCTGCAAACAATCCTTATAGAGTCTCCAACACTCTGTCTTCCTCCTGCTCCTTCGGTCTATAATGTACAAACAGAATTCGGGCTCTGATACCAAACTTGACACAGAACGCCACTCTGCCTCGGCAGAGTCTCTGCATGACCTCTTGGTCTTAAGGATCGTTCACTCTATTTCATGAGTCGAAGCGGTCTTTCGGATTACCTGGTGGAATCTGCAATTTTATCGATCCACAGGTCCTTTTTGCAACTCGCAATCTCGCGAGTTCATGAGTCGTGACTCCTGACTCTTCCTTCTCAAATCCACGATATTTCTATTCTAAGACTTTTGCGACCATTGTTTTTATCAGAGAGTTCTTGCGACTTTTGCGACCATTGTTTTGATCAGAGAGTTGTTTTGATCAGAGAGTTCTTTCGGATTCCTTCTCAAATCCATGATATCCAAAATAATGAAATGACTATATCCCTTACTCTGCAGCGCCTTCCTCATGCGACTGTCGACTAGGCTTATCGTTAGCTCCTATCGCCTCTCGCGCCTTCACAAGTTTCAATGGCGTGCCTTCTAGCTCTTACCTCACAAACTCCTGAGAAGCGAGAAGTCAACGGAGTGTTGACTCCCTCCAGTAGGTGACGTGTGTCCATCGATCTACTTCCCGGGCCCACTTTGTGGTTCTGCCACGCATCCACACTCATGCCTTAGCTTTCGGCACTTCGCGACTTCACCTTTCGCGACTTCGGGACTTGAAGCACCTGACTTTTGGGCTCTCACCCTACGAACCTACAAGTTCACAAGATCCTCTAATCTCTACCACTTGTCCTCCTCCGATGGAGGGATTATATTCTTTCACTACTTCACTACTCACTGCTTCAGGACTCTCGGGACAAAAGTCTCGACGCCTTATCCTCTGATATGCCGAAATGGAAAAATTTCGACACGTCGTCTATGCAGGTCCTACAATGGAACTTACCACCTTTTTGGAGTTCTCGGACTTCACGACTTCGTGAATCTGGATGCTAAGCCTTCAGCTCTTCAACCCATGAAACCCCGATATAGGTGATCTTGCGATACGTGTCTGCTCTCAGACGAATGACCCAGATTTTCTCGGGACTTCGCTACTTGCGACCCCCTATGTCAAAATCTTGTCAACTTGAAACCTCGGTAGCCAAAATACCGATGGGTGCTTTGATCCTCTCCACGTGTCTCAATGAATGGACGGACCAGATCAATTTCAGGACTTTGCTACCCGCAAAGTCAAGATCCTCACCTCTGTGAGTCACGGTGCCTCAATCTCCGAAACGGATGATTCTACGACACGTGTCCTTCTGCAGATGGACGACTCAGATTCAAATTCATTGTTTCAGGACTTTCAATGTGGAGTGTCCAGACTGCTCATCCTTAGGACCTCTGATATCCCGAATGTTGATATCCCAATTTCCACCCTTCTCGGGACTTTCATCTCTGCTTGCGAGGGTTTAAACCTCGTGCAACTCTCGACAGATCTAATGGCTGTCAGATTCTTTGCTCAAGATATGATAGTTCATATCATCTCTTCTCATGTGCGCTTTCCTACAGCTCCCTAGATGTAGAAACTTTCAACGGTCCAGATCTTTTTGGCTGATCCGACGGCAGCTATCGCTCCTCCTGAGCTTTAGCGGTTTTTTTCTCAGACTTGGAATAATTCCAAATGTTCAAAGGCCTCGACCTTTGTCTTATTTTCTCTATGAGCTTCACAACTAGAATCCTCACCTGCGCGTACAAGAACGTTGTTCCTCTTGATCTTTTCTCTCGAATACTTGGAGGATTCTACGACTACTGCACTCCTTGCAGAGTCTTCATGCACACGGTGTTATCTCCTTTGAGATTCTCTGAGACTCATACCTTTAAGGAAAATAATTCCTTCTCTCTTCTCCCTTAGATGGAGAAATATGATGCCCTCCAAGCACTTTGTCTGCTCAAGCAACCTATTGCTGAGTCTTTTAGGGTGTTCGACAACCCTGTGAATATCCTTCTATGGACTCTTCTCCAATCTCTGAACTCAAAGAGTTCCTTCTGTGCACTCTAGCACTTACTCAATTCCCTCATGACAGAGTATGAAGAATCCCCAGTGATTCTTGCTTCTTACGAACTCACAGTAGAGTTCTTTCTCTGTGCACTCCTTGCACCTGCTCAATGCCCACCCAATGGAGCTTTATAGAATTCCTTAGAGATTCTTTCTACAACTGTGTTCTCCACAGCCTTGCCTCCTGAGGTCTTTAGTAACCTCACAGGTCTTCCTCTGAATTGATGATTTCATTTTATGTGCCCACCTGGCACGCCTTTGTCTGACTCCATAGAGTTCAGAAGTGCATCTATGCACTGGTATTCAGAGACCGTAGTACTCTGGCATGCCCTCCTGGCATGAAACCACAAATAACCTCTCAATCCTGAAAATCAAACAACTCTTGCAAATGTATAGCATACATCTACAACATAAATTTAACACACACAAACATTCATTCAACACATGGGATATGCAGGAAAAATTGTTGTTTGTATTAAAATGGAAAATGCCTGTTTTTACAAGGTGTTCCTGAGCATGGCCTGTAACAAGGTCTCGGCTCCTTCTCTTGCACACTCTCTCTCTCTTGTGCATACTCTAAATACTACAACTACTTTCAAAATGAGATCGAAATTGATCTTTTACATGAGGGGGCTCTTCGAGCTCTTCCCCCCAATCTACCTACCCTATTCAATTACATTGAATGGGTTGTCTAGTCCAGAATAGGATCTAGATATCACCCTTACAAATATTAAAGGCCTACCTACTCTAATTCCAATGCAAAGGCACGGCTTCACGGCTCAATAGCCTAAACATTAAATTACATTCAAATTCAAAATCAAAGACGAGGGTTGCGCCTCTCTTGAGCTTTGAATGCACGCGCTGACGTGGTTGGCTGGTTGGCTGGCTGACGTGGAGAGATGCTCCTGCATAATAGAATTAGTTATCTCAACAAGTATGGGTCTGCCTACATTGTCCCATTGAGATCATGTAGCTCACCACCTTGTGACCCTTTGTTGACAAGTAACTTTTTTTGGCCTCTTTGATGGTTGTGCGTCTATTTTTTTCCTGTGGAATTTTTATCTGTGACATGGATATGGATATTTATTTTGTGCCTCTATTTTTTTCCTAGAAGTACTACACACATAATAATATATCAAGAAATTATTTCTCTTCTTAAAACCTCTTGCTCCTTCCCATATCTAGTTTTCATCGAAGTTGAAATTCTTGCATTTTGTTTTGCTCTTGCATGGTTTAAAGAGTTGAGTCAAAATGCCATTAGTTTCATGACCACTCCTTTGAGTAACAACAACCTAAAATCAAACGCTAATTAAAATTTCTCTAGAAAATTTTCTAGGGCTCTTCAAACCCATCTTAGCTTAGGTGTAGAGATTTCGAATCGGATTGTGAGAATAACTTTCCAAAGTTGCTAAACAAACATAAAGCCTTTAGTTAGGGAGTGAAATCCAGTTGCTATATCATTGACTTTGGGAATCTCTTCTAACACAAGGGTCAATCACGATGTCACATTGGGGCCCTTAGAGTAATCAACCCTCCTCTGTTGGTCTTGGTGTCAAATTTCGACTGCCCCCCCTCTACTTTGGTACAGTAAGTGGTACCATAGAGGCCATAATATTTTAGACTTCCTACACAAGTTGACAACACAAAGAAGGTGGTGTTGTACCTGGGATTGATTTTGGCTAGACTCACTCAGACTCCTTGGAGGGTTACTCACTACTCGGTGAGCTAACTTTCACCAGGGAATTAGTTCGTTAAGTAGGTTGTCAACATAACTTTCCCACCCGCTGAAACTCAACCCCTTCGTGCATCAATTCTGTGATGTTGGATTCCATCACCAACTAGTGCTTCTTTGTGAAAAGGTTTGTTTGCATGCTTGACTCCTAGATTAATTAGCGTGTGTTTTTTTTTCTCCTTAGTTGGCCTTAGGATTGAGTTTGTGTCTAATGGCATCGGTTCTGGGTTAATTCCTCATTTGATCAATACAAAATATGGATACCATTAAAATAAAAGGTAATAAAGAGGTAACAAATAGCTCATACCTAACTTATGTCTTATAATTCTCCCACATTGTTCCTTACACTTAGTGCAACAAACACCAAATGGAATGGTTTACACAAGGCCAATGGAGAATGTTATTGGAAAATTCAAAATATTATCATAAACCCACATCTCACATATTTGTACATGCACCATAGATTCACAATATTTCATGAAGAGGTCCGGGAGAAATGCCTCCATGCAAAATTGTCCACATCAGAATTGTCCATGTCCTTGATGAAAATATATAAAATTCCCTTGAAGCTATTTTAGTCCTTGTCCTTCTTAAAAAGGATGATCCCATTTTGTAAGTGGTCAAAGAATATTTTTATCCCCCCTCTATCTGGTAAATGCTACTTGTTATACTAGCCTTCCCCTACAATAGGGAGTGTTGTGTNGTGTCCCTTTTCTCGAAAATAAGTGAGGTTCCTCTTCTTTCTCCCAACATTCTCCCAAGCTCTTGGATAGTAATACATGCAACCTCAAAACTAACGTTTAGGGAAACTAGAATCCAATCATGAACCGGGAGTAAACCCAGAGTGAGGGGTGTGAATTGGGAGAGAGGGGTGCTCTAGATAAAATCCTATACTAGGAATCCAACAAAGACGACGATTCCTCAATCTGATTCTCGGTTTTCATTTATTCCCAGTTGCAAGTTGCATCCTAAACCATTTTGGGCAATTCCTCCTTAGGGCATAAAATCCTAACGGAGAAGCATTTTTGAGTTCCATGAGATGTTGCATGCTTATTTAACCATGGAATAGGTGACTACATTGTCCATCCACTCTCGAGGCATGGTTTCGTAAATTGGACCCCTAAATTCAAATGTTGCATTGCTTCTTACTGAGCAAAGCACTAGTTATCAAAATCGATGAAAAAAACAAATTCTGAGAGGTTGGAACTGGGAGTGAGGGGTTCTCTAGCTAAAATCCTATGCTAGGAATCCACTAGAGATGACAATTCCTCAATCTGAGTCTCAGTTTTCATTTTATGCCCAGTTGCAAGTCGCATCCCAAACCATTTCGGGGACTCTTGGCCAATTCCTCCTCGGGGCATAAAACACTAACGAAGCAACATTTTTGAGTTCCGTGAGATTATGAAAGCTTGTTTAGGCATGGACTAGGTGACCACATTGTACATCCACTCCCAAGGCATGGTTTCTTAAATTGGACCCCTAAATCCAAATGTTGCATTGCTTCTTACTAAGAAAAACGCTAGTTATCGAAATCGATGAAAAAAACAACTTCTAAGGGGTTCGAACCGAGAGTGAGGGGTTGTCTAGCTAAAATCCTATACTAGGAATCCAACAGAGATGATGGTTCCTCAATCCGAGTCTCTATTTTCATTTTATGCCCAGTTGCAAGTCTCATCCCAAACCATTTCGGGGACTTTTGGCAATTCCTCCTTGGAGCATAAAAGCCTAACGGAGCAGCATGTTTTAGTTCCTTGAGATGTTTCATGCTTGTTTGGACATGGACTAGGTGAACACAGTGTCCATCTTCTCCCGAGGCATGGTTTCATAAATTGGACCCCTAAATCCAAATGTTGCATTGCTTCTTACTAAGCAAAGGAGTAGTTATCAAAATCGATGAAAAAACCAACTTCCGAGGGGTTGGAACCGGGAGTGAGGGGTTCTCTAGCTAAAATCCTATGCCAAGAATCCAACAGAGATGACGATTCCTCAATATGAGTCTCGGTTTTCATTTTATGCCCAGTTGCAAGTCGCATCCCAAACCATTTCGGGGACTCTTGGTCAATTCCCGCTCAGGGAATAAAAGACTAACAGAGCAACATTTTTGAGTATCGTGAGATGTTCTAAGCTTGTTTAGGCATGGAATAGGTGACAAAATTATCGATCTGTTCACGAGGCATGGTTTTGTAAATTGGCCCCTTAATCCAAATGTTGCATTGCTTCAAACTGAGAAAAACACTAGTTCTCGAAATCAATGATTAAAGTAACTTCTGAGGGTTGGAAATGGGAGTGAGGGGTGCTCTAGATAAAATCCTATGCCAGGAATGCAACAGAGATGACGGTTCCTCAATCTGAGTCTCGGTTTTCATTTTATGACCAGTTGCAAGTCGCATGCCAAACCATTTCGGGGACTCTTGGCCAATTCCCGCTCAGGGCATAAAAGACTAAAGGAGTAACATTTTTTAGTTATGTGGTATGATGAAAGATTTTTTAGGCATGGACTAGGTGACCAAATTTATCATCCTCTCATGAGGCATAGTTTCGTAAATTGCCCCCTTAATCCAAATGATGCATTGGTTCAAACTGAGCAAAACACTAGTTCTCTAAATCAATGATTAAAGCAACTTCTGAGGCATGGAACCCATAAGTGAGGGGCACTCTAGCTAAAATCCTATGCTAGGAATCCAATAAAGATGATGGTTCCTCAATCCGAGTCTCGATTTTCATTTTATGCCTAGTTGCAAGTTGCATCCCAAACCATTTCAGGGACTCTTGGCAATTCCTCCTCGAGGCATAAAATCCTAACAGAGTAGCATTTTTGAGTTCAATGAGATGTTGCATGCTTGTTTATCCATGGACTAGGTAAACACAATTTCCATCTGCTCTCGAGGCATGGTTTGGTAAATTGGACCCCTAAATCGAAATGTTGCATTGCTTCTTACTGAGCAAAGCACTAGTTATCGAAATCGATGAAAAAAACAAATTTCGAGGGGTTGGAACTGAGAGTGAGGGGTTATTTAGCTAAAATCCTATGCCAGGAATCCAACAGAGATGATGGTTCCTCAATACGATTCTCGGTATTCTTCTTATGCCCAGTTGCAAGTCGCATCCCAAATCATTTTGGGCACTCTTGGCCAGTTCCCACTCAGGGCATAAAAGACTAACGAAGAAACATTTTTGAGTTCCATGAGATGCTGCAAGTTTGTTTAGGCATGGACTAGGTGACCAAATTATCCATCCTCTTTCGAGGCATGGTTTCGTAAATTGGACACCTTAATCCAAATGTTGCATTGCTTCAAACTGAGCAAAACAATAGCTCTCGAAATTAATGAGTAATGAAACTTTTAAGGCATGGCACCCACGAGTGAGGGGTGTTCTAGCTGAAATCCTATCCCAGTAATCGATCGAATTCGATGGTTCCTCAATCCGAGTCTCGGTTTTCATTTTATGCCTAGATGCAAGTCGCATCCCAAACCATTTCGGGGAATCTTGGCCAATTTCTCCTCAGGGCATAAAAACCTAACGGAGCAACATTCAAGAGTTCCATGAGATGTTGCACAATTTTTTAGCCATGGAGTAGGTGACCACGTTTTCCAAATTCTCCCGAGGCATGGTTTTGTAAATTGGACCCCTAAATCCAAATGTTGCATTGCTTCTTACTAAGAAAATCACTAGTTATCAAAATCAATGAAAAAAACAACTTTTGAGGGGTTGGAACAGGGAGTGAGGGGTGCTCTAGCTAAAATCTTATGCCAAGAATCCAAAAAAGATGATGGTTCCTCAATTTAAGTCTTGGTATTCATTTTATCCCCAGTTGCAAGTCACGTCCCAAACCATTTCGGGGACTCTTGGCCAATTCTTGCTCAGGGCATAAAAGACTAACAGAGCGACATTTTTGAGTTTCGTGAGATGTTGCATGCTTGTTTAGACATGGACTAGGTGACCACATTGTCTATCCACTCTCGAGGCATGGTTTCATAAAATGGACCCCTAAATCCAAATGTTGCATTGCTTCTTACTTAGCAAAGCACTAGTTATCGAAATCTATGAAAAAAAAAACTTTTGAGGGGTTGGAACCGGGAGTGAGGGGTTCTCTAGCTAAAATCCTATGCCAGGAATCCAACAGAGATGACGGTTCCTCAATTCGAGTCTCGATTTTTGTTTTATGCCCAGTTGAAAGTCGCATCCCAAACCATTTCAAGGACTCTTGGAAATTCCTCCTCGGGGCATAAAAGCCTAACGGAGCAACATTTTTGAGTTCCCTGAGATGTTGCATGCTTGTTTACCCATGGACTAGGTGACCACAGTGTTTGTCCTCTCCTGAGGCATGGTTTCGTAAATTGGACCCCTAAATCCAAATGTTGCATTGCTTCTTACTGAGAAAAGCAGTAGTTATCGAAATCAATGAAAAAAACAACTTCCGAGGGGTTGGAACCGAAAGTGACGGGTTCTCTAGCTAAAATCCTATGCTATGAATCCAACAGAGATTATGGTTCCTCAATATGAGTCTCAGTTTTAATTTTATTCCCAGTTTCAAGTCACATCCCAAACCATTTCGAGGACTCTTGGCCAATTCCTACTCAGGGCATAATAGACTAATGAAGCAACATTTTTTAGTTCTGTGAGATGTTGCAAGCTTGTTTAGGCATGAAATAGGTGACCAAATTATCCATCCGATACTGAGGCATGGTTTCATAAATTGGCCCCTTAATCCAAATGTTGCATTGCTTCAAACTAAGAAAAACACTAGTTCTCAAAATCAATGATTAAAGCAACTTCTGAGGCATGGCACCCGTGAGTGAGGGGTGCTCTAGCTAAAATCCTATGCCAAGAATTCAATAGATATAATGGTTCCTCAATCTGAGTCTCGTTTTTCATTTTATGTCAAGTTGCAAGTCGCATGCCAAACCATTTAAGGGACTCTTGGTGAATTCCCGCTCAGGTCATAAAAGACTAATAGAGAAACATTTTTGAGTTCCGTGAGATGCTGCAGTATTTTTTATCCATGAACTAGGTGACCAAATTATCCATCCTCTCACGTGGCATGGTTTCATAAATTGCCCCCTTAATCCAAATGTTGCATTGCTTCAAACTGAGAAAAACACTAGTTCTTGATATCAATGATTAAAGTAACTTTTGAGGCATGACACCCATGAGTGAGGGGTGCTCTAGCTAAAATCCTATGCCAGGAATTCAACAAAGACAACGGTTCCTCAATCCGACTCTCGGTTTTCGTTTTATGCCCAATTGCAAGTCGCATCCCAAACCATTTCGGGGACTCATGGAAATTCCTCCTCGGGGAATAAAAGCCTAATGGAGCATCATTTTTGAGATCCATGAGATGTTGCATTCTTGTTTAGCCATGGACTAGGTGACCACAGTGTCCATCCTCTCCTGAGGCATGGTTTCATAAATTGGACCCCTAAATCCAAATGTTGCATTGTGTCTTACTGAGCAAAAAACTAGTTATCGAAATCGATGAAAACACAAACTTTTGAGGGGTTGCAACTGAGAGTGATGGGTGCTCTAGCTAAAATCCTATGCCAGGAATCCAACAGACATGATGGTTCCTCAATCCGAGTCTTGGTATTTGTTTTATTCCCAGTTACAAGTCGCATCCCAAACCATTTCGGGGACTCTTGGCCAATTCCCTCTCAGGGAATAAAAGAATAACAGAGAAACATTTTTGAGTTCTGTGAGATTTTGTAAGCTTTTTTAGGCATGTACTAGGTGACCATATTATCGATCCACTCCCGAGGCATGGTTTCGTAAATTGGCGCCTTAATCCAAATGTTGCATTGATTCAAATTGATCAAAACACTAGTTCTTGAAATCAATGTTTAAAGCATCTTCCGAGGGGTTGGAACTGTGAGTGAGAGGTGATCTAGATAAAATCCTATGCCAGGAATCCAACAAAGATAACGGTTCCTTAATCTGAGTCTCGGTTTTCATTTTATGCCCAGTTGCAAGTCGCATGCCAAACCATTTCAGGGACTCTTGGTCAATTCTCGCTCAAGGCATAAAAGACTAATGGAGCAACATTTTTGAGTTCCGTGAGATGTTGAAATCTTGTTTAGGCATGGACTAGGTGACCAAATTATCCATCCGCTCCCGGGGCATGGTTTTGTAAATTGTCCCCTTAATCCAAATGTTGCATTACTTCAAACTGAGAAAAACACTAGTTCTCGAAATCAATTCAATTAAAGAAACTTTTAAGGCATGGAACCCATGAGTGAGGGGTGATCTAGCTAAAATCCTATGCTAGGAATCCAACAAAGATGATGATTCCTCAATCCAAGTCCTGGTTTTTTTTTTATGTCTAGTTTCAAGTCGCATCCCAAACCATTTTGCGGACTCTTGGAAATTCCTCCTCGGGGCATAAAAACCTAACGAAGCAACATTTTTGAGTTCCATGAGATGTTGCATGCTTGTTTAGCCATGGACTAGGTGACCACATTGTCCATCCTCTACCGAGGCATGGTTTCGTAAATTAGACCCATAAATCCAAATGTTGCATTGCTTCTTACTAAGCAAAGCACTAGTTATCAAAATCGATGAAAAAAATAACTTCTGAGGTGTTGGAACCGGGAGTGAGGGGTTCTCTAGATAAAATTCTATGCTAGGAATCCAACAGAGATGAAATTTCCTCAATACAAGTCTCAGTTTTCATTTCATGCCCAGTTGCAAGTCAATTGCACCAATTTCAAAGACTGCACCAATTTTAACTACACATTAAGTTTAACAACCACTACTTCCTACATAAAAATGTGGGCTTCACTATTGTTAACCATCTCCATAAATAACTTATTCTTCATCTTGGGTTGAACAAAAGTAATATTTTTATAGTTCTACTTTTGGCTTGAACAAAACTAATATTTGTATAGTTCTACTCTTGTGTTGAACAAAACTAATATTTGTATATTTCTACTCTTGGCTCGCCTTAGACATATTTCCAACTAAAGAACCCAAGATTTGCAACACACCAACTGATGGTTGGATTTCTTACTCCATAGCATTTACCCTCATCTTCAATGGACATTTCTTATAATAATTCTAATTTCCACAAATCCAACAAACAACAACATTACTACTATTTTTTTCTTAGATCCATATGATAAACTTATCATGTCCTTAGTGTTATCACATTAATATGTCCAAAATCAAGAGGGATATCACATTAAATTAGGCAGTTGACCACTAATATTGGTAATTTCACCCTAGTCTAATTGTGCATCCAAAACTAAAGATATAAAATTTTTGTTTAGAACTTTGAATATAGAAAAAAAAGTTCATAAATTGGAACTAGGATGATGATGGACTACTCACTGACAACATGTGCACATGTAACTGAAGGTACAACCAAATAGGTACCTGTCAGATATTTCTTCTTCGAGTGAGGAAATCTTAGGACAAATAGAGGGAAATGTGACTCCATCTAGTAGATATGATAAGCAAACAAGGACCAGAGGTGAAAAAGTCAGAATAAAATTTTGTAGACACATGAAATT
>SNQJ01S0065499.1:21561-62043 GCA_010110895.2 Picea sitchensis | reverse complement strand
TTTGCAATTGAATTTTGATTAGCATGTCTTTAAATATTCCACTCATGCATGCATTTGAATTGTTTTGGCCCTCAATAAAGAACCATCTATGTTATATTGTGTTGGATTGTTTTCTTATTCACCCATTATTTTTAATGGATCAACTAGTAGGTTCCCATTCTAAGGTTGGTAGTGCATGAAGGGGAGGTTACAATGTGGTATCAAAGCGCAACTTCAGATCCCAACCAATTAGGGAAATCTATGTGAAGAATGCCATAGAGTTCATGGTCGTAGGCCAATCATTTAATGACATTAACACTTTTGGAAAATGCACATAATAGATTTGGACGGTTTGGGAATGCTCTTGTGCAAACCTCTATGAGTGGGATCAACCTATAACTCTTGAGTTGTAGGGGCACCCAAGAAGAGAGAGAGGACCGTATTTTCAAATTTCACAATGAAGTAGGAGGGAGATTTGTCTTATGACTCGTCTCTCACATAAAAAATATTCACATTCATGCAAGGAAGAGTGTTTTTATTCCTTGGAATCACTAATTAACTAAGAGTTATTGAGTCATCCCCTTGGGAAAACATGGAATGGGAATAGGTGTCCAAGTTAGTTTGCAAAGTACTTGTTGGAGGGGTCAAAACCCCAAGCATTATCTAAGTGGAACATATCCATAGATAAGATCTCGTGGTTGGAAGGGTGATACGTTTCTACGTCTTATTGGCACGGGGTTGAAAGGTGCACCCTGCCCAAAAGACCCCTGACAACCCTACAAATTCCCCCACCTTCACATATACAAAAAATTGACAGCGTGATGATTTTACGTAGTGAAAGTAGTGAGGGGTTAGCATGAGGATGAATTGAATAGGACACCCCACCCACTAGTCAAATAAAAAACAATGGAGAAAGGGTTTAGTTTGAGGAGACCCCATAAAAGAGGATGAAGTGAGAAGGGGTCCATGGGCTGAATTGTCATAGGCCACTTGCCATTTTCTTAGTGGTGTGGGGTTAAAAAGGTGTTCCCTATACAAAAAATCCCTTACTACCTTACAAATTCCTCAACGATTGAATTGTGGAAAGATAAATGGAAGTGACAAAGGTTTAGTAGGGATCTCCAAGGATCTTGTCCATCAAATCTTCAATAGATCGACGATGTGAAAATTTTATCCACGATGAAAGTGGGAGGGAATTTAACCAAGGGCTCTACAACCCTCCACTCAATGAATGTGTGTCACATTGTGTTTCGTTATTATCATTGGGATAAAAAGTGTGCCTCAACTAAAATGTCCCATTTGACCCCAAAAATGCATTGTTCGTTGGAGCTTCAACAAATCAACGACACACAGTTTTTCTATGATGAAGGTGTAGGTACTTAAACAAGGGCCTCGTGCAACAATGGGGATGTTTCCCCCTTGACCCCTATAGAGTCCCTTGAGAGTTCAAAAAGCCAATGAAAATTTCCCCTGAGATAATAATGGGAAAATGGGGAGAAGGACTTATGATTATTTTGCATTTGATTATGATAAGCAAACTTGTAAAACATAACCTAATTATGAGGATGACGATTTTGTTGTTGCTAATTTATAATAAAATTGTTATTGTGCACAATTATTGTGGTTCAATATGGGTATTAAGTGCTACAATAAAGTTGCAGAGACATAGTAAGAGGTGATTTGTTAGAGCTCATAACTCCTAACTCCAAAACCCAATTTGAGAAAATTACAGTCATCGAAAATCACTTTTAGAGGGGAAAAGAACTGAGTTCTCATTTTTTAGAAACACTTATGCTTCATCGTAATAATTAGAATAAAAGTGTCTTAGTATTGGTTGGATTAATAAATTATCATCATGGATGATGAGCAAGACACCTAAGATTATGAAAAAATGTTATGGTTGAAAATATGCATGTTGGGCATGTAGAAACATACTCCAATGGACACAAAAACAAAGATACTCCTTTAGATATTGCGTAAACCATGAAAAATCTTGGGGATGGAAATTCAAAGTTTCGTCATGGACAATGAAAGGTTGATCAAAGCTCGAGAAAGAGCGAACCCAACTTAATGAAACTATGCTTCAAAGTTTTACCAACATACAAAGGCAATTGCATCATGGCCAAGATTCAATAATGTCTATGGGAGCAAGAGTAGTTCAAGAAGCCATTCTCATAGGAGGTCCCATAGTACAAGAATGTCCTTAAGAGATGTAACATACTTGCCATCTCTATCATAATCTTTTATTAGTGAGTCATACACATATGAAGACTATTTGAGTTGCCCAAAATCTTCTCCAAACAATGATAAGAGGAAGAGACCTCTCACAGACAACTCACATAGAGAATTTCCAAAGGCCAAAACCACATACCTTCAATGGTGAGATCACATCTAGACAAGAAGCTAAAGCTTGGTTTGTTGGAATGGGAATATATTTTAAAGTTCATGACTACTATGGAAATATGAAGGTCAAAGTTGTCATATTTAATCTAAGTGGAAAATCTTCTATTGGTTTAATCTAAGTGGAAAAGCTTCTATTGGTTGGATTAGCTTAAGTAAGTCAAGAAGATCAATGAACCAAAGATTATATGGTAGCAATTCAAGAAACACTTTAGCATAAGTACTTTGTAAACTACTAATATGAAGGTAAAGTCTAATAATTCCATAAACTGGAATTGGGGCAATGGATGAATATGTAAACAAATTATTGGAATTATTGAGGAAAGTAAAATATATAGGAGATGAGAAGATAAAAATTTAACATCTCATAAGTGAACTGCCTCGATCCTATAGAGACATGATTTAATTTGATGAGCCTTAGACACTTGAAGAGGCGATTAGAAAGGCCAAGTACTATTAGGAGCAAAACAAAGGAAAGTTGAATTTCCAAAAGACACATAGGGACAAGAAAAGAGAGAAGCTAGACCAAGGAAGAAAGGGTTCAAACCTCCTTACTTTAGGAACCACCCAAGGACCTTCTTCTAAAATCACTTAGCCCAAAGTGGAACCAAGATACATGAGTTTTGGGGAGACAGACCAATGTACCAAACTCAATGTCGGAGTTGAAGAGAATATCGCTTGTGCATGAATTGCCCTCATCAAAAGAACAAAACCAATATTGTCCACAACATCCAAGAGGCTACCACTGTGAATGGTATGACACATGTAATTTCTGTAATTTATGTTGCATTGGAAGACCACTAGACAGATTATCAATCAACTATGATTGAAGTTGAAGATAAGATCGCAAATCAATCCATTTCCATTTTAAATGATATGGGATCTAGTCACAATTATGTTACTCCCAAAGTTATTGAAACTTGTACTCTTAAGAAAGGTAGGCATAGTATGTAACACCCCCACTATAATCCTCAGTTTAATTAGTGCATCATGTAGATATGAAATGTGGCTACAACCAAGTGATGTAATATGCGAATTGTATTTCTGAATTTTAATAAACAAAATGTGATGCCAATTGTTGGGGGATATGGACAGAGATGGGGGTTGAGTTTTCCATAAGAGAAGGGAGTGTCTAAGAGTGGTCCAAGGGGAAAATTATTTATGGGTATTAATCCAACCCCACATTCTTGAATTTTATTGTCATTGAGAATACAACTTCTATTTTATGTTTGTGTGTATGAGAGCCTAATCATTTAATACATGTAAGAGGGTGGGTGTGAGAAGTCACATCCCATAGTTATTAGGAGCATGGAGATGAGTACAATCAATTTGGGGATGAGTGTGAGTCAAGGAAACAAGAAAATAGAGGACAATTTGTATGGGAAGAACATGTAGTTTTGGACAGTGGTATTTTTGGTATGAACAACAGGCAGAGAACAAAAGGAAGAGTTTTGCAGCTGGAACAACAATGCAGGGAGAATTATGAAGCATTTTGGGAGCTGAAGATTGAAGAAACAAGTTGTCAAGCTTGCATAAGAACTAGGTTTCCAAACCTGAAGAGTGAACTCATGTGTGAGTTGCACTGTGTTGGCAGCGAGTATATAATTATCAATTTTATAAAGCTGCCTACACAGGGTCTATGAAATTTTATTACTCTTCATAAGCGTTTCTCTAAACGACAGTTGTAAATCGTCGCATTTTACCTATCATCTATTTGTGCTTCGTTTTCATGACTGAAAGCATGAAAATTTGCAATTATTGTTGTCATTCTGTTTTAAAATTTCATTTAAAGCAATATCGTTTATTACAGAATTGTGATTTCTTGCTATGAGCATGTTGCTTTCATTGTTTGTGACCCTTTCGATTCTAAGAGTGCCTAAGAAACTTATGGTTGTTTGAACAAAAGACCCCCATCAATTGATATTTGATTTTTGTATTGATTTTGGTTTGATGTTTGATCATATTTCTTTCATGAAACCTTTGGCTATTCATTTTTTGTAAACTCACCTATCTTTGCAATCAAACTTGGATGCGCGCACTATGTTTTCAAGTACTCTGGTCCTAGCATGTACCCAATGCCAAGGTGGCATACGACGTACAACATGCCATTACTCCTTAGCATGGTCTCGGGCCTCACGATTTTGCTGACACGCATTGTGATTAACACTTTGCCCACCATTTGAATTGTCACAGCATTGTATTGATAAGGCTCGGGGCTATGGCTCTGTGGCCTTTTTCCAAACCCCACCTGTGTGTTCTGTGTTAATAACCCATCCATTCGGCATGGCTCCAGTGGAAAGGGTTGAACCGAACGGTGTCCAGACCCTGCTTTCGTATGATAACGCTAGGAAAGATTTGGAAAGGAATGGTTGGCGTTTGTTCATTGAAAAATTTCAGGGTTTTAACCTTCAGGTCGCCCAAGAGTTTGCCTTAACCTTTGATGGCTATAGGGAAAAGATCGGTGATGTGCAGTTGGAAGTTATAGAAGAGTTCTTAAGCCAAGCCATGGGATTGCCAGCAGTTGGTCAGAAATGGTTCAAGAATGCGAAAGTGGAGGAGGTCCCTTGGACTTTACTGTTTACCTCACGAAAAATAACCAGCTGTGATCGAGGTATGCCAATTTCATTTTTGAAACCTAGGTGGCATGATTTATTTGTTGTAGTGAAGCAATTCATCACTTGTGAGGGTCAATTCGGACTTGTTTTCCTATATCATCTACGCCTGCTTATGAGTTTTATTGGTTTTCCATTGAATATGCCTTACTTCCTGCTTAGAAAATTGTATAAAATGGGTAAACGGTTTAGGAAACAGAGGTCAGATTCAAGTTTATTTCATCATGGTCTGATTAAAATCATCCTCATGCACCAGTTACAATCACAAAACGATTGTTGGGATGTGCTCATTTCACGAAATGGTTTTGGCAACAATGACTTGGGACGGGTAGATAAGTCGGTCATTGTGGAAACCCTTGTGAACCCTACAACCTCTTCTCCACCGCTCCAAGCCTGTGATTTTTCCCCTAATAATGAACCCTCGAGCTACCCTAATGTCATTCAACAGGACAATCGATCGGGTTCACATCCAAAGGATAGCACTAAAACTGTTAAGAAACCTACAGGAAAGAAACTAAAAGGCAGTGTTGAGGTCAATTTCAAGAACAAAAGGGCTGGTCGTTTAACTTCTCGATGTGCTCGAAATAAAATGAAAACTCGTGCATACACAATCAACACGATTGAAGTGAGCGAAGATTCAGACTCAGAAATTGAAAAATTCTTGGCTGAAGAGGACCCCGTGTCATTCGGGCTATACCCTGACCAACCCTATGACTATGTTAACAATCTGCCTCCTTGTCTAAAGGACAACCCAGAATTTCCTGGCATCCAACTCTGTGATAAGCCTACCATTCACATGGAGGATTCTCCGACCCATAATGTTGTTAGTGCTAATACAAATTCCTTACAGTCACAGTGCGATGAGTGTCGATCATGGTTCGATAGGTACTATACTGATGTTCCACTGCTACAGTCGCGACTCAAGTCTTTAAGAGACCAATTTGATATGTTGACAAATGAAAACAACAGACTTGAATCCATTATCCAAGGGAAGGAGAAACGCTTGAAAACTACAGGTCGTGTCATTTTCAAAAATGTAGAGGCAGCAACAACTATCGTAAATTCCAAAATTTCCTAATACGTTTTTTATTCCATGATTTGAGGTATGATATTTTTAATTTTTAGTATGATTGTGTCACTCTTAAGTTATGATATTCGATTTGATTGAATAAACTATTTTTCTTATTAAGATTAGTCTGTTTTGTTTATTTAATAAAATATGATTGCATTTGCTATTATAACTAGCTACAGAATCTCAAGATTCTGTAGCCAGTTAGGAAAATTCGAATTGTTTGATTTGATAATTGAAAACATATCTGAAATCTTCTCATTTTCATTTATTTTCAAGATGATTAAAGAGCCCATGATTTCCAAGGAGATATGAGGCACTTTTTGAGATCTCCCAGCCATATCAACTTTGTATTTTGAGTAAACAGATTAGACTGTTGGTAGTTTTTGATATTTAGTGAAATCAGGGTGGTTGCATCCCCCCATTTTGAAACCAACTTGATATTATCAACATGAAACAATTATGTTTCCTGAAACCTATATAAACATATTATTGTGTAAACATTGAATCATCTCAGCCTGGGGCAAGAGTATGGGCGTTTTTATCATAGACTTGAATGGAATATTATGCATGTTACAGCTTTAGCTTTTCTGTATGATGTTTTCATTCAAGTTATGTTTATTTCAAGTTGATAATAGATTATGATTGCTTTTGTCGGCATAGTTTATTGCGAGTTGATATCATTCGATTTATATATGTTGTCCATATCTCGTGTTTCAGAACAAAACACACAGTGATCATCTATCCAATTTAAATTAGTAGATTCATCTCTAATTTATGTTGAATGTCTGTATGCAAGTTCTTACAGGAAGATTTATCTCGTTGTAGCAATTTGCAAATCATATGATTATTGTAACTGTATCTATTCAATGTTCTGTTGTTATAATTCAATCTCCAGCATTATCGTTCCTCATTTATTAGGGGCAGTCCCAAGATCTGTAGCAAGTTTACTTCATGAGATAAAGGTGGTTGGATATTCAACAACGAACAGACATTGGATATAGTAACAGGTTAGCCTGTTATTTGATTTCGCTAGTTTCCTGAATATAGAAGTTTTCTCTATATAAAACATTTTCTGCTATCTATTATTTTATGTTTAATTAGGAAGTTTAATGTGTGATGTGATGAATGTATACATTTAAGAAAATAAAACCAAAAAATTAGATAGTGTTTTTACTTGCTTTATTATTACCGCTAAAAGTAATCAATCCACATTTGATTTTTACGAGTTTAGATTAAAACTCGTGTTTTGTATAGATTGTATATAGAATTATCATACATATAATATTTAATTTGTACATATATATTTACTTAGATGTACATATAGTTTTTAGTAGTTGTTATCTATTAGATCATTGTTTTTCTTTTAGTTATTTTTTCACTTTCTTTAGGACTCAGATCGGCCAACGGAGCCGCTAAACCCGTCGGAGTGAATTAATCCAAACAGCTTGGGTTAATTAGACAACCCCAGACCAGATTCACTCTTTCAGTTGACGAGCGGTCAATTTCGCCCGTCAACAAATGGTGCTAGAAGGAGGGCCTGAAAACTATTAATGGCACGAGGAGGTCGTAAGACTCCTCCCCCACCTACCCACTCACCTATAGTAACTAGAAGTCGTTCAGACGAAAACATTGTCCCTCAAACAACAACCACATCAAACGACGATCTACAGATCACAGTTGAACTAGTAACTCCAAATCCCCCAGGTGGTGACATACAAGAGATTGTTCGTCAATCCCTCATAAGAACGCACAGTGCCTTAGCCCGTATCAGACAACCAAGTCGACCTTTGAACCAACCATTAGACTTCTCTGATATCAGAGAGCAACTTGAAGGTATCGATCTTACCTTAAACCCTACAGATCCAGATCATATCCTCACTCCTACAGTGGGAGGATATGGTATTCCACCATCACCACCCCCTTCATCTCCTTCTTCTTCTGGAAAAGAATCCTCAGACGAAGGCAGTTCCTCATCTCAGCCTTCGACATCACCCACACCTATGGCCAATCCGAACAATCCCGCCAGACCCTGGCTCGACCAAGATGTAGTGGCCATACCTGGGCCCCAACATCCTTTACTTAAACACCCGGAGAAATGGCTCTCTAAATTTGACCCGGACTCCAAACAGATCGCTGAAGATCACATCAAAAAGTTTATGCTAGCCATTAGGCTCCATAGTGTTGAGCACAAAGACGTAGTCTGTAGATTGTTTCCCTACACCTTTGAAGCCAATGCCTCTACCTGGTACTTTTCCCAACAACCCCACACCATCGTGTCATGGAATAAGTTTGAGTCCAGTTTCCTTGAAAAGTTCAGAGACGACAAGTCTCCTGAAGTTCTAGTCATGGAGCTTTCTAGTTTAAAAATGAACCCCAAAGAAAACATCAAAGACTTTAATCAAATGTTCCTGACACTAAAGAACCGAATCCCCACGGATTCGATGCCTGCCAAGAATCTTATTGTCGCATACTACACGAAAGCCTTGCATCAAAACATAGCCATTTGGGTAAAGAGGTCCAATAAAGCCACATTGATAGAAGCCTTCGAAGAGGCCAGTCAGATCGAGAAAGATATTCTCAGCTTAAAGGACAATACCGGTAATGAGATAGAGACTAGTTCATCCTCCAAGAAGAAAATCGAAAACCTTCCTAGACCTCCCCAAAACAAAGCTCAACCGGAAAGTTTGGATCTAGAAAACTTACAGAAAGTCGTTCAAAAGTTATCCATTCAAGTTATAGATTTGAAAAGGTTGGCTGAAGAAGCTTCTTCGAGCAAAGGACCTTACAAACCCCCTTTTAAGAAGCCTTTTTCCACAAACCGATCTAACTCAAATTCTGAAGGCCTGAATCTAGAAAGCCTACAATTTTCTATTCAAACGATCCTAGAAGCACACAATAACTTGATTCCTCCCGAGATTCTTGAAGAAGTAGTTGAACAAGAGACAATAGAAGAAGATGAATCCTCTCTGAACATTTTCGGACATTTTTCGGATAGCATTTTTCAAGCTAATTTCGAAACAGTGCATCCTTACAATACCAGGAGCAAGACAACAAATAAGCCTTCTTCTGAAATTACGACGACTTTGCCTCCAAAACAGTCTAAATCGATTGAGACTAAACAGGATTCAACAAACCCTAGTTTAGATTATGATTTGATTGAAGATCTAAAAAAGCTTAGGGCTAACATTTCTGTTTACGAATTATTAAAATTCCCTTTTCTTTTGCAAAAGATGTTGCAGAATATTGCAGAGAACAACAAAAATAGCAATCTGAACAACAACAAAGGTGTCCAAAACAACCCCAAAATTCCTCAGAAGGCCTCCGCCAAAACGACATCTGAGCCTCTTGATAAAAGAGACCTTCCTGTAAATAGTGTAACAAATGTAGATAAACCAGTTTCAGAGGTTGCGATTAAAAAACAACAAACTTCTATTGTTAGTACTCGCAGAAATGTCCCTCCCTTTTTGTTGACTTTTAAAATTTCCAACAGGAATGTACATAACTGTATGCTAGATTCAGGTGTGTCATCTAACGTAATGCCTTGGTCTGTTTTTCGAAAGATTAATGTTGAAGTTCAACCATCCAGCTTGAAAATTATCCAGCTTGATCGAACTAGTGTTAAAGTGATAGGCAAATTAAAAAATGTGCTTATAAGATTGTCATCTAATCCTAAGGTCCATCAAGTGATTGATATCATAGTTGTAGATATCCCAGAAGTCTATGGTTTATTTTTAAGTAGAGATTGGTCAGAACAATTACATGGCTATTTTGCAACGGATTGGTCTCACTTGTGGCTACTCGAGAATGGAAAGCCTAACAGAATAAAGGTAAATCGTGAACGGTATCTCAAGTTCACGGTAACTGATTTAAATGATCGCAATGAACCATTCACTCCTTTTGCCAATTCGCCTGAAATACAGGGATGGATACTTTTTTCGACAATTTCATGGCCGAAACTTCTACCATCACTGACCTGGAACAACAATATGAAATTATGACATGTACACAGTCAACAACCGTCTCTCAGTGGTCACATGCACCCGACGAAAATAAAATATGGTCTCTTTACTTTGATGGGTCAAAATCTAAGGAAGGAGCTGGTGCAGGGTGCATGCTCATCGATCCAGCAGGTATCAAGACTCTGATTGCTTGCCGGTTAGAATTCGAATGTACAAACAACACGGCCAAATATGAGGCACTCCTGCAAGGTCTCAGAAAAGCACTAGATTTGAACATTCAAAATTTGACTGTCTTTGGTGATTTGGAAATTGTGGTTAGACAGGTAAAAAATTCTATCCACTATTTATCTCCGCACCTAAAAAGCTATCAGACTGAGGTATGGAATTTGATGAATAAGTTTTCCGCATTTAACATAAATTCTATTCCTAGATTGAATAATTCTGAAGCCGATTTGTTAGCTAACGTTGCTTCAAAACTTTTTCCTGCAGAAGGCCTATCTCCGAATGCGTTTTTCGTCGAACTGTTGTTCAGACCGTCCGTCCCAGATAACATCACAAATTGGAGAGTCTTCGATGACGATCAACATATCATAAGTTTTCTGCATATGGAAGAAACTTTCCAGAGAGTAGTGATCGACGAAGGTACCCATGACGAAAATCTTCGCGACTTTATGGTAATACCAGATCCAAGATCCCCGGAATCTGCATCAGACATGGTAAACTCTATCCCGAAATCTGTGTTTAGATTAGAAAATTTTTATAATCTTCACGATAAGTTCAGAAAATCAGTGAACCGTAAAACGAATAGTTCCTCCTTGACACATGAAAAAGTAAATTTGGGAACTAAAGGCAACCCATAGTGCATTAATTTAGGGTTGGGGTGTTCTGAGCAAGAAAAAGTAGCATTTATCAAGTTGTTTAAGGAATTCAAAGATGTTTTTGCCTGGACGTATGACGACTTAAAAACCTTTGATCCTAACATCATACAACACATTATTCCCATGAAACCCCAGACCCAACCTTTTCAACAAAAGTTAAGGAAAATGCACCCAAAACTTCAACCAACGGTCAAGAAGGAATTAAACAAACTCCTGAACGCTAAAATAATCTTCCCAGTAAGGCATACACAATGGGTCTCTAATATTGTCCCCGTCAGAAAGAAGAATGGTGAAATCCGACTATGTGTCGCTTTCTGAAATCTTAACCGAGCGTCTAATAAAGACAACTACCCTGTCCCTCCCATGGAAAAGATCCTTCAACAGGTATCTGGCTCTGAAAGATTATTCTTGTTGGATGGTTTTTCAGGGTATAACCAAGGTCCTTATGTCTCCCTCAGACCAACTCAAAACTACTTTCCGTACCCCATGGGGCACCTACGCTTATAGAAAGATGCCTTTTGGACTCATAAACGTCGGTGCCACTTTTCAGAGAGCGATGGACATCGCTTTTCGCGGCTTAATCAATCAATCTATAGTAGTTTACCTGGATGAAAACATTGTCTTCTCAAAAAATAAAGCAGATCATCTAGCTCATTTAAGATCTGTTCTACAACGATGTCGTAAGTACGACATTTCTTTAAATCCTAAGAAATCTGTATTCGCAGTAGAACAAGGTAAGCTCCTCGAATTCATTGTATCGAATGAAGGGATGATTATCAACCCTGAAAGGACCCAAGTCATTTCGAAACTGCCCCCTCCCTCGTCAAAAAAGTCCATGCAATCTTTCTTAGGTCAGATAAACTTTGTTAGGAGATTCGTCCCCAGCTTTTCAGAAATGGTGAGACCATTACAAAACTTAATAAAAAAGGATGTACAGTGTCATTGGGGACCTTTAGAAAGTCAGGCTTTTGATTCAATAAAAAAGGCCATAATAAACGCTCTTTCTCTAATGAGCCCTGATTTTTCGCAAGACTTCACACTCTACACGTTTCCCTTTGACCGATCTTACGCTGTTATCCTAACTCAAAAGAACGCTGAAAATAACGAAGTCCCAATTGTCTTTATGAGCTCAGCCTTCAAGGGGGCATAACTTAATTACCCAGCAGTAGATCAACAATATTATGCTATTTTCAAAGCAGTAAAACACTTCCGATCTTATCTGTTGAAATTTAGGACGAAAATCATTGTCCCTTACCCGACTGTCAGAAATTTGTTAGTACAGAAAGAACTAGGAGAAAAAAGGGCAAACTGGGTCACATCCTTACAAGAATATGACATAGAAATCACCCCAACACAAATTGTAAGAGGCCAAGGTTTATGCAAGTTGGTCATTGATTCAGCTGTAGGACAACAAAATGAAACTGATATGTTAACTCCAGATCAACACTATCAAAATCAAATCTGCTGTGCACAAAACCCTGTTAGTTCCTGGTACGACGACATCAAATTTTGTCTTATACACGGATCAGCTCCCCGTCACCTTGATCCCCAAAAAAGGAGAGCACTAAGATTAAAATCTGCTTCTTTTCAACTGATTAATGGTATTTTGTTTTGCCAAAATTTTGATGGAATACTTATGCGTTGTCTTGAAAAAGATGAAGCAGAAAAAGTCTTATTGGAATTACATGCAGGGGAAGCTGGTGGGCATTTCGGTGGAGACACCACCGTCCATAAAGTATTAAGAGCAGGTTATTACTGGCCTACCCTTTTTCAAGACGCTCATGCCTTATGTCGCAAGTGTGTTATTTGTCAAAAGGCATCCAGACGGATACAGAAACCAACATTCCCTTTGCAACCAGTTTCGGTAGACTCCCCTTTTCAGCAGTGGGGTCTGGATATTATAGGCCCCAATCAATTCGACATCCTCACAGCAACATAAATACATCATAACAACCATAGATTATTTCACCAGGTGGTCTGAGGCTGCCCCATTAAAAGCTGTAAATACCAGCCAGGTAATATCCTTCTTGAATTCAAATATTATCACTCATTTTGGTATCCCCGAATGCCTGGTATTTGACAATGCTTCTTATTTTTCGTCTCTTGAAATGAGTGATTTCGCTCTAGAAAAAGGAATTAAATTAAAGTACTCTGCCAGCTATTACCCCCAAGGCAATGGTTTGGCGAAATCAACTAATAAAAATCTGATCAAAATTATCAAGAGAACGGTCTTCGAAAACCATAAAAATTGGCATAATGCACTATTAAATGCAATCTGGGCTGATAGAGTAACTCCTAAAACTATTGTGGGTAACTCACCTTTCTTTCTCGTTTACGGCAGGGAAGCAATACTTCCACTGCATGTCCTTCTTCCATCTCTGCAATTATCGCAGAAGGTACAGGAAGAAAATTGTCCCCCCTTGGAGAGTCGAATTAACGCTTTGTTAAAGTTAGAGGAAGTGAGGGCTCAAGCAAAACGAAAATTGGATCAACATCAACTCATTGTCAAAAACTGGTTTTATTCCAATTATGCCTCTGACAAAATTTTTGAGGTAGGTGACCTTGTCCTAAAATGGGACAAACCTCATGAGGGAAAATGAGAGCATACTAAGTTTCAGAACTTGTGGTTGGGACCATTTTTAATTGCTGAGAAACAAGGTCCCAGTTCCTTTCGCTTACAGAATTTAAAGGGACAGCCAGACACCTTCCCGGTGAATGGCCAAGCTCTAAAAATGTACTTTGCCTGATGACGCTCCCATACACCCTTTGTAAATATTTTATGTTTTGTTTGTCGTTTGTTTTTCTTTTCTGGTTTGTTTTGGTTTTCATTTCTGCTTATCGGTCTTTCTTTTGAAACACATATGCCTGCACCACGGGCTAGCTTAGACAAAGAAAACAGAAAAAATTCCCCTCGAAAATGACTGCTGAAAGTTGTTAAAACATCAATTGTTGTATTTCTCTCAATTTACAGCCCTGTTGAAGATGACTTGTTGTTTGAAAAGCATTATCTTGATTTCAATCTGCAACTGAAGGTATTCACGACCATCTATAAAAATTATTTTTACGCTGTCCCTCTTCTTTAAGAGAACAAGTCAATGATGTCTCCCTGTTCTTGAAAGTTAGTTTTATTAATAAACTGTTTCTAGATCTTAATGAAGGACAGCTAAAAAAAAAATAAAAAAAATCTTCAAGGTCTGTGACATACTAAGATGTGTTAAAAAACTAGAATTTTCAGCGTCACCCCTCTCTATTGAATATATTTAAAAACTAATATAAATTTTCAGAGAGCTGTGGGAAGTGCTTGTAAACCCGGCGGGACACTGAACAAATCTGCTGGAAGCGGGTAAATGCATGCATGACGCCAAGATAACTTCGTCGGGGTACTGAACAGGCCCGCTGGCAGCGAAGCAATGTCAGGTAAAAGAAAATTCTCAGATGTGGATTCTGTTTTGACCTTAAACGTCCTTCGTTCTGATGTGGAATTTATTGATAGGATACAGATATCAGAGTGGGTTAATTGACATCCTTGTCGAGGCTATGGACGCCTGCTGGCAGCAGCGGCCATGTCAACAATATTGAAGATTTTAACTTTAACATCGTGGCTCTCTTTTGCTAAGATTGTCATCAGTTTTCGTCTCTTTAAAAATAACAGTTGTTTGAAACTGGAATGCATTATAATTATTTGCGATGCTCAGACAACTTTTTGGTTGTTTTCGATTCGAAGTTTTTTCTGATTATTCTAATCTGAACTCGTTCATTTGGCAGAGATAATTGCTTCTCCCAGCATGTCGCCATTTTTGGTAGCGAGTATATAATTATCATTTTTATAAAGTTGCCTACACAGGGTCTATGAAATTTTATTACTCTTCATAAGCGTTTGTCTAAACGACAATTGTAAATCGTCGCATTTTACCTATCATCTATTCGTGCTTCGTTTTCATGACTGAAAGTATGAAAAATTGTAATTATCGTTGTCATTTTGTTTTAAAATTCCATTTAAAGCAATATCGTTTATTACAGAATTGCGATTTCTTGCTATGAGCATGTTGCTTTCATTGTTTGTGACCCTTTCGATTCTAAGAGTGCCTAAGAAACTTATGGTTGTTTGAACGAAAGACCCCCATCAATTGATATTTGATTTTTGTATCGATTTTGGCTTGATGTTTGATCATATTTCTTTCATGAAACCTTTGGCTATTCATTTTTTGTAAACTCACCTATATTTGCAATCAAACTTGGATGCGCGCACTATGTTTTCAAGTACTCTGGTCCTAGCATGTACCCAATGCCAAGGTGGCATACGACGTACATCATGCCATTACTCCTTAGCATGGTCTCGGGCCTCACGATTTTTCTCACACGCATTGTGATTAACACTTTGCCCACCGTTTGAATTGTCACAACATTGTATTGATAAGGCTCGGGGCTATGGCTCTGTGGCCTTTTTCCAAACCCCACCTGTGTGTTCTGTGTTAATAACCCGTCCATTTGGCATGGCTCCAGTGGTAAGGGTTGAACCGAACGACGTCCATACCCTGCTTTCGTATGATAACTCTAGGGAAGATTTGGAAAGAAATGGTTGGCGTTTGTTCATCGAAAAATTTCAGGGTTTTAACCTTCAGGTCGCCCAAGAGTTTGCCTTAACCTTTGATGGCTATAGGGCAAAGATTGGTGATGTGCAGTTGGAAGCTATAGAAGAGTTCTTAAGCCAAGCCACGGGATTTCCAGCAGTTGGTCAGAAATGGTTCAAGAATGCGAAAGTGGAGGAGGTCCCTTGGACTTTACTGTTTACCTCACGAAAAATAACCAGCTGTGATTGAGGTATGCCAATTTCATTTTTGAAACCTAGGTGGCATGATTTACTTGCTGTAGTGAAGCAATTCATCACTTGTGAGGGTCGATTCAGACTTGTTTTCCTATATCATCTACGCCTGCTTATGAGTTTTATTGGTTTTCCATTGAATATGCCTTACTTCCTGCTCAGAAGTCTGTATAAAATGGGTAAACGGTTTAGGAAATAGAGGTCAGATTCGAGTTTATTTCATCATGGTCTAATTAAAATCATCCTCATGCACCAGTTACAATCACAAAATGATTGTTGGGATGCGTTCATTTCACGAAATGGTTTTGGCAACAATGACTTGGGACAGGTAGATAAGCCGGTCATTGTGGAAACCCTTGTGAACCCTACGACCTCTTCTCCACTTATCCAAGCCTATGATTTTCCCCCTAATAACGAATCCTTGAGCTACCCTAATGTCATTCAACAGGACAGTCGACCGGGTTCACATATAAAGGATAGCACTAAAACTGTTAAGAAACCTACAAGAAAGAAACTAAAAGGCAGTGTTGATGTCAATTTCAAGAACAAAAGGGTTGGTCGTTTAATTTATCGATGTGCTCGAAATAAAATGAAACCCCGTGCAGACACAATCAACACGATTGAAGTGAGGGAAGATTCAGACTTAGAAGTTGAAAATTTTCTTGGCTGAAGAGGACCCCGTGTCATTCGGGCTATACCCTGACCAACCCTATGACTATGTTAACAATCTGCCTCCTTCTCTAAAGGACAACCCAGAATTTCCTGGCATCCAACTCTGTGATAAGCCTACCATTTGCATGGAGGATTCTCCGACCCATAATGCTATTAGTTCTAATACAAATTCCTTACAGTCACAGTGCGATGAGTGTCGATCGTGGATCGACAGGTACTATACTGATGTTCCACTGCTACAGTCGCGACTCAAGTCTTTAGGAGACCAAGTTGATATGTTGACAAATGAAAACAACAGACTTGAATCCATTATCCAAGGGAAGGAGAAATGCTTGAAAACTACAGGTCGTGTCATTTTCAAAAATGTAGAGGCAGCAACAACTATCGTAAATTCCAAAATTTCCTGATACGTTTTTTATTCCATGATTTGAGGTATGATATTTTTAATTTTTAGTATGATTGTGTCACTCTTAAGTTAGGATATTCGATTTGATTGAATAAACTATTTTTCTTATTAAGATTAGTCTGTTTTGTTTATTTAATAAAATATGATTGCATTTGCTATTATAACTAGCTACAGAATCGCAAGATTCTGTAGCTAGTTAGGAAAATTCGAATTGTTTGATTTGATAATTGAAAACATATCTGAAATCTTCTCATTTTCATTTGTTTTCAGGATGATTAAGGAGCCCATGATTTCCAAGGAGATATGAGGCACTTTTTGAGATCTCCCAGCCATATCAACTTTGTATTTTGAGTAAACAGATTAGACTGTTGGTAGTTTTTGATATTTAGTGAAATCAGGGTGGTTGCATCCCTCATTTTTTTTTGAAACCAACTTGATATTATCAACAGGAAACAATTATGTTTCCTGAAACCTATATAAACATATTATTTTGTAAACATTGAATCATCTCAGCCTGGGGAAATAGTATGGGCGTTTTTATCACAGACTTGAATGGAATATGATGCACGTTACAGCTTTAGCTTTTTTGTATGATGTTTTCATTCAAGTTATGTTTATTTCAATTTGATAATAGATTATGATTGCTTTTGTCGGCATAGTTTATTGCGAGTTGATATCATTCGATTTATATATGTTGTCCATATCTCGTGTTTCAGAACAAAACACATAGTGATCATCTATCCAATTTAAATTAGTAGATTCATCCCTAATTTATGTTGAATGTCTGTATGCAAGTTCTTACAGGAAGATTTATCTCGTCGTAGCAATTTGCAAATCACATGATTACTGTAACTGTATCTATTCAATGTTCTGTTGTTATAATTCAATCTCCAACATTATTGTTCCTCATTTATTAGGGGCAGTCCCAGGATCTGTAGCAGGTTTACTTCATGAGATAAAGGTGGTTGGATATTCAACAACGAACATACATTGGATACAGTAACAGGTTAGCCTGTTATTTGATTTCGCTAGTTTCCTGAATTCAAAAGTTTTCTTTATATAAAACATTTTCTACTATCTATTATTTTATGTTTAATTAGGAAGTTTAATGTGTGATGTGATGAATGTATACATTTAAGAAAATAAAACCAAAAAATTAGATAGTGTTTTTACTTGCTTTATTATTACCGCTAAAAGTAATCAATCCACATTTGATTTTTACGAGTTTAGATTAAAACTCGTGTTTTGTATAGATTGTATATAGAATTATCATACATATAATATTTAATTTGTACATATATATTTACTTAGATGTACATATAGTTTTTAGTAGTTGTTATCTATTAGATCATTGTTTTTCTTTTAGTTATTTTTTCACTTTCTTTAGGACTCAGATCGGCCAACAGAGCCGCTAAACCCGTCGGAGTGAATTAATCCAAACGACTTGGGTTAATTAGACAACCCCGGACCGGATTCACTCCTTCAGTTAACGAGCGGTCAATTTCACCTGTCAACACACTGTAACAACAAGTTGTTGTTATTGTTTTACTAGTAGTTTTTGTTCATGTTTGGATAACATCGGGAAGACATTCTTCTAGATTAATAATTAATAATATAATTGTTAATTATTAAATAATATATATAATAAGTAATAATAATAATAAATAGTTATTTATTATCGAAGGGACTCATCCTTTCATAGATGGTCACCATATGTTCTATATATATGGAACACTAATCATTGTGATAATACATTGATCATTTTATCATCTTATATAGAAAAATCAACATGGTATTAGAGCAGGACTGGGCTAACTCCCTCACTGGAGGGCCCATGATCCTCAAAGAAAGTTGCTTCTTGTTTTAGCTGTGTGAATTCTCTAGTGGTTGTGGCTATGTGCACCACAAAAGCCCAACGGATCTAGGAAAGGAGATTACAAGAAGATACAAAAGCCCCGAAGGATTCAAACCAAGAGCATAGCTGACATAAGATGAGAAGGAGGCCAATGAAATTCTTTTGGGTTCGAGGATCATTTCTTCGAGCTTGACTTATCTTCTTCAACTTGGGTTCTCGGCCCCATCATAGTATGATAAGGTTTCACTACTCGGATTCTTTGAGCCTACCCTGCATCTCCTTAAGTGTGTAGTCGATCAGATTGGAGTTAGCGCTCATACTATTGGTGATAACATCGATCTTGCTTTGATTCAATGAAGCTGAGAGAGAGGATATGGTTCTAAACAAGAGTTTCTCATGTTGCTACTTCTATTCATGATTTAACACTCTAGAATAACAAAATGGAGAATGGGAGAGGTTGTGTAGGAGGAAATACAGACAATGAGGAATTTGGCTGGATTTCCACCAATCAGTAGGCACGTTACTGTGACCAACCTAATCCTGAAAGTATTTAGAGTAGATAGAGTGATAGGAGATACATTCGTAGATTTCATTTACAAATGGGATTAAACTTCGTGGAATGAAACGACTGATGTTGCCAGTTTTTTTGTTGTAGTCGGGAAGATTCGCTCCCTCCACTGATCCATGATAATATCGATTGAGATAGCCATGAAGGTGAATCATAAAAGCATAATTACGATATCGCTCTTTGTTTCCATGTGGGTTAACATTAATATATATATTTTTATCTTAAGAGTAGTTCACATGATGTATTACAATTGAAACAATGTTTGAGAGATTGACATTGCTTTCACGTCCTCTTCAGATGGGTAAAATCAAATTAACTCTGTACTGAGCTTGAGAGCAAGTGATCGGGGTTGGGGAGAGTTAGTGTATCATTGTTGATACGATGTTGGAATGCAACCACTGCTTTGGTTTGAAGCGATTGCATTGTTTGGAAAACATTGACAGTCCCAAGATATTGGGCACTCGTTAGCTAAATATAAAGAAGTCGGAAAGTATGGTTTTGGAGACCATTGTTCTACCACAAGTAAATATGGCATATGGAAAGCCCTTCATTCCATTTTGTCTGTCGGTGGGGTTCGAATGATTGACGTCCATCGATTCTCTATTCCAAACATAACACTTTGTCTATGAACTCCTTCTCATGGATACTCAGTCGAAGAACATTCTCCATCATGTATTGCAGTGCCTTCATCTATGCATCCAAGAAAAATTAAGAGTGAAAGAGACATATACCTTCTGACCCAGTTTTTGGTTTCAGTTGTCGAGAGTGATTTCTCATGGAAAAGTACACCAAAAACTTCACCACAAACTAGGGAATTATGGGAGTCATGAGCTCAGAGGATTCCTAAAGAAAAATGGTGGTCACATATACACAATCGTTTTAATAATAATAAAAAAATAAAAATTGAGAGGGGTTGTGAAAACAATATTTGTTTATTTATTTTGTTGGGCATCACCATTGTAAGGAGTAATGTCGATGTGGACAATGCGGAGGTGGATATTAATGAACCCACTGTTGCAAAATCCCCTGGACATTGGCTGGTGTGAATGAGGTTATGGTCATAGTTTTGTCTACGATATGCGAGGTGGCTAGGTGTGAATAAGACTACTAGCAAGAGGAGAAACATCACATCATTGTCTTGGAGACTATGCCAGTGGTTGTGTACCACTTGACAACATGCTAGTAGTTGTGTGCTACTAGTGGATTGCTACGTAGTCGTGAGACTATGGCAGTGGTTGTGTACCACTGGATAGTAGTTGTGTACTACTATGACATGGCAACAATTGTGTACCACTGGATAGTTGTTGTGTACTACTATGACATTGCAACAATTGTGTATTATTGGACGACATTGCAATAGTTGTGGGCTACTGGTTGATTACAACATAGTCACAAATATTATGGCAGATGATTTGAGCTACCGATGGCATGGTAGTAGTTGTATGATACTAGTTGATTGCAGAGTATTTAGTGGATTACTAGATGAAGGAACCAAGACATTGGTTTCACGAGGAAACCTCGATATGTCTTGGGGGACATTGGTTCCATGAGGGAACCTCAATGTGTCCTAGAGATATTTGAGGCAGGTATCAAGAGGGAGTACATTGTTCCTCACAACCCTCAACAGAATGGGGTCACAGAGAGGAAGAACAGATCTATTGTTGAGGTAGTAAAGGCGATGATTAATGATCAACATTTACCCATGTTTCTGTGGGCAGAGGCATCTGTGACTGCAGTGTATGTTCATAATAGAAGTCCTCATAAGACTTTGAGGAACATGACTCCCGAGGAGGCCTTTACCAGAGTGAAGCATAAGGTTGGACACTTCAGGATATTTGGGTGTTTTGTATACATTCATGTACCCAAGGAGAAAATGACCAAGCTAGAACCTTCAGGTAGAAAGGGTACATTTGTGGGGTATAGTGAGTCTTCAAAGGCATATTGGATCTACGTTCCTGGTTAGAGACCGATTGAGTGAGAGACAAGAAGAGATGGTACCTTCCGAGAGAGAAAGAGACCTTAGAGATATTTGTAAGGAGAGATGCCATGATGGAGGAGTATCAGTCCATCATGAAGAATGACGTGTGAGATATTGTTCTAAGACCTTAGGGAAGTCTGTAGTGACTTCCAAGTGGATCTATAAGATCAAACACACAACTAACGAGAGAATCGAGAAGCAAAAAGGGAGATTTGTTGCTAGAGGATTCTCTCAGGTGGAGGGAATAGATTATGAGGAGACATTTGCTCCTATTGCTCGATACACTTCTATCTGGATGATTATTACCCCTGCAACATCCATGGGTTGGAGACTACATTAGATGGATGTGAATACAACCTTTCTCAATGGAGAGATTGAGGAAGAAGTATACATCCAACAACCAGATGGTTTCGTGATACATGAGAAGGAGTCTCATGTGTGCAAGTTGAAGAGGGCCTTGTATGGACTCAAGCAACCACCTCGAGCTTGGTGTGCGAGGATTGATGGACCTCTTCGAAATATGCGAGGGATTGATGGATTACCATCGAGTTTGGGATTCAACAAAGTAAGTTGTTGATCCCAACCGTACTAAGACCTAATGGTGAGTCCCCTCGATTTTGGTCCCTCTAATGCTAGATGATTTATTCTTCACTGATACAAAGAGCCTTATTTTTGAATGCAAGTATGCTATAATTCCTCCTCGAAATTTGAGATGAAGAACCTTGGTATGATTCGCCACTTTTTGGGACTAGAGGTGTGGTAAAGAACTAATGAGATTCTCTCAAGTCAAGGGAAGTGTACAATTGAGATATTGAAGAAGTTTGGATGTTGAACTTGAAGCTCATGGTTACAATTAATGGTGACTAATCCAAAAACTATGTCTTATTCCGACTCGAAGGAGATTGATCCAACCCTATACAAACAACCCATT
Organism: Picea sitchensis; assembly: GCA_010110895.2. Lineage (NCBI taxonomy): Eukaryota > Viridiplantae > Streptophyta > Pinopsida > Pinales > Pinaceae > Picea > Picea sitchensis. The sequence continues at coordinate 39,911 of SNQJ01S0065499.1, read as the reverse complement.
GATTATTGATGTATCCGGGTTAACACCGATCAAATGTTTCCATATGCAGTGAGTTCATTTAGCTAGTTTATGAGTCAACCGAGACAAACACACTAGATTTCTATGAAGCATGTGTTGAGATACCCTCAAGAAGGCACAATTGGACATGGTCTGAGATATACTTCTAGTATTTCATGACAAATCAAAACACATTGAGATCAAGTACCATTATATCCAAGACATGGTGAAGAGGAAATCGGCATTGGTGCAATACCTTCCTATAGATGAGTAGGTTGTTGATGCTCTTACCAAAAACCCTTACCAAGATGAGTTCGAAAGTACCTCTGCGATAGACCTGCATGGAAGAGAATGCCTTCCTCACCGAGAGGGAGTGTTGATGTTTGTACTGAGACATTATCCGACTACACTGCGGACTGAAAGTTGAGTTGATTCAGGAGGATACTTCCTATCCAAGAAGGATAAGTGGGTTTGGGTTTATAGCCCAACGTCCCTGGAGAGCACATGATCAGACATGTCCCATTGAGCTAACACGAGGACACACCTCGGTGGGAGTTAAAATGAGGACATGTCATGGGAGTTTACCTTGACGCCACACCATGGGAGTTGACCATAGTGTTTCTAGAGGGAGGGCCTCTAGAAGTCCACATGGGAGTGCCATGTGTGACATACATTCTCCATATCGTACTCATATGTGACTAAGTTGAGTTGATATATGAGGACACCATCCGGTAGTTGGATAAGTGGGTTTGGGCTTATAGCCCACCGTCCCTTGTGGAGAGCATAAGGACATGTCAAGGGAGTTGACCCAAGTGTCACACACCATGGGGAGTTGAACCTTGTGTTTCTAGAGGGTGTAGCCCTAGAAGTCCACATGGAGTGCCATGTGTGACAAACCTTACAAATGTATCGAGTAAGCATCGGGTGCACCTTCTCCTAGATTGGGCTACACACCAAGGGAGATAGGATACAGTGATCCAAAGGTGTACTTGTGGTAAATGGGCCCAAGTAGTCCCTTCCTCGATCACAAGGAATATGACCCTGAGGTGCTTTCCACTGTCAGGCTTATCATCGAATCCAACATTCACTCACTGTGGGTATACCCTGCGTAGAATGATCCCGGTGCCTTGTCCTAGTCATGGTGATCGAACAAGGAATGATAAAGACTCAATATACTAGATGTTATCACAGACTCAAAGAGTGAGCCCGATTCCAGAGAGTCAGCTAGCTAAGAGGGAGACTTGCATAGGTAGTTTCCCCTCAATTCAGGTGGAGAGAGACATCTCCAAGGATTGATAGACATGTGTCATGAGTCTAGGGAGAAGTTTGTATATTTCAAAGAGAAGCTTGTATTGATGCGTAATGTCTCCCTCATTGAGAGGGAGGTTGATGTTTCAACAACATTGGGAAGATCGCTTTTCTAGATTAATATCATTAATATAATTATTAATTATTAAATAAAATATATAATAAGTAATAATAATAATAACAGTTATTTATTATCCAAGGGACGAATACTTTCATGGATGGTCACCACATATTCTCTATATATGGAACACTCTTTATTGTAATAATACATCGATCATTTTATCATCTTGTATAGAAAACCAGTTTTTCCTAGCAAAGGAGTTCCTTGAGTTCCCGAGGTGATTCCCGGTTACCTATGCCGAGAGAGACCTTGATAATCAGCCTACCACCCAAATGGACTCCAGAGGCCAAGGCATTCCTGGGTTGGGCAAGTCGAGGAAGAGAGCTAGTGGAAATCATGATGGTTGTAGGAGAATGCCAATGGGCTGTGGGATTATCTAAATAGTGAGTGGACAGTGAGAGACACCCTCTTTTGTGGATTCCTAGCCCCAACTCAAGGGTGACTTGTTGTTGAGATCTAGAACAACAAGTCTATGGTTTGGTGGAGCATATGTCCCAAGCAACTGATTGCACAATTATTTTAAAAGATAAGTGTTTATTTGTGTTATGTGTTATTTTATGAGTTTAATTGTTGCATTTTAACTATGCGTATGTGAATGAGTTAAGTGTTGTTGTGTATGGATTTAATTAGCTACATTCATGTTTATTTCAACATGTTGTAGCTGCATTTAAATTAATGGCAGTTGAATGGTTAAATATGTATGTACTCTTGTAGCAAGTAAGCTATAGGTTTAGTTAGCAGGAAAATTTCAAATTCACAAGTAATGGACCTCAGCTAGGCTGGGGTACATTACATAGTAAATCATGGTTAGTCCAGCTAACCACTAGAACCAAGAGAAAGGTTAGTGAAATGGTGGAGGGTTGTACATTAAATTTGAATGAACTCTTCTCAAGGCAACCTTGAATATTTGGCCACTTGGTTCTTACGACGTCCTCATTGGAATGGACTGGTTGGAAGCACACTGAGTTACATCGGACTGCTATGACACGATTTATGATTAACGATGAGGATGGAAGATCAAGGATAGTAAGAAACATTCCAAGGGAAATTTCCACAAAGTAGGTTTCAACCTTTCAGTTGAAGAAACGTTTCAAGAAAAGATGTCAATTACAGGCAACCCACATATTGGAATCAACAAAAGGCAAATGAAAATTTGAAGATTCTCTTATATTGCAAGATTTCAACAATGTATTTCTCGGTGAAGTGATCAAACTTCCTCCAAAGAGGAACACCAATTTCTTAATTGACCTTTTTCATGGGTTGCACCAATGTCTAAGACTCCTTGCAAATTGACTACCCTGGAGCCAATGAAGATGAAAATACAATTGCAAGAATCGATGAATGAAGGATACATTCGACCAAGTGTATCTCCATGGGGATCAACTAACTTATTTTTTAAAAAGAAACATGGAACTCTTAGGTTGAGTATTGACTACAAGTAGATGAATAAAGTTATAGTGAAAAACCAATATCCATTCCCTCAAATTGAATGATGGCCTAAGTAGGTTAATCACACCTCCAAATTTTCTTGAGATAATTAGTCGATGGTCAACAATTGACTAAGAAAGTTGATTGAGTGGTCAACTAGTCAAACAATTAAACCAAAGCAGTTGACTAGCGTGCAAAACAAGACATAATTCAAGAAGTTTGTTACGTGCTCTCACCAATCTATGTGGACCTCATCCTCCTCACTTCAAGGATGTTGGTTACATCTTGGTGCTATATAAGATGGACTAATGGACCAATCTAAAACAATGAATAATGTGATATGTCTTTTGTACGAAAGTCTTTTGGTTCCTTACACTTTTGGATATGTAGAGCTATGCTCACTTGTGCTCAAGTCATATAACAATGTCTTTAGATACCACCTATTTCTTGGAATAACTAGCTCTCCGATCTACCTAATTCCTACGTTGTCCAACATGTTATTATAGCTAGTGGTTTAAGATCTAACATGTTGCCTATGAATTTTTTAGGGGCTATCAGTTACACGCACTTGTGATGAGTCAGATGTATCTATTAAATAAACTTAGGGTTTCGACTTGTAGGCTAAATCTAAAATTGGATTTGTAGAAAAATGTGTTCCAAGCAAGAGCTTATAGTTATGAATGGCCACAATTATGGAATATGGACATAAGATATGGAGGAATTGTTGAAGGGTAAAGCGCTCTGGTATACAAAAGCTATAGATATCAATCCAAAAGATGACTAGCATAAATTTGTCTTCGATGAGAAGAAGGATGAAGATGTAGGATTCATAAGGACCTATATCTCTAGGGAGATTCACTTTCGTACAAGCAAGATTGACTATTCAAATCCTACCTTGAAGAAGCTAGAGACTTTGTTTTATAAAACTAAGAAAAGTGAAGTTATGCAAATTGAGAAAGAGTTGATCTCTCTAGATCCTCTCTCCTTTGAAATAATTGAAGAGTACTTGGCCCATGTGAAGAAACTTCGATTGAAATTGAGTGAATGCAAAAAGGATTTTCAAAGTAGAGATGGTCAGCTCATAGAACTAATCCTAGTGAATCTAAAGACACCTTATGATGTGCTATGTTCAACATTCCATGCCAGTTGGACGTCAATAAAAGATTATAGTAAGAATTATTCCTTTGATTCTTTTTGTGGTTTGTTGATTAGGGCACACAAAAAAATGATTGATGAAGGGAAACTGGAGGTCAAGAAATGATCCCATTTGCCAAATGGAATATGTTGACAAAATTATAGAGAAAGGGTTCGACAATGCAATCAACATAAAGAACATGATTACATTGAATAGACCATTAAGAAGAAGCATTGTGATCAAACTTCAACTAAGAAAGGTAGAAAGAAGAAGACCTATCATTATTTTGGGAAATTGGGACATATGGAGAAGGCTTGTTGGTAGAAAACCAAGGAGTTCGAGGAGAAAGTGAAGACGCTTTAAGGAGACATGTCAATTAGAAAAACAACCAACCTACAACACCAAACATCAAAAGGTAAGGAAGATAACTATACATTTGTGTTAGTTCTTCTCAGGCCTTGCATGCTCACACTTCTCAAAGTGAATGGATAGTCAACTTTGGTTGCACCCATCATATGGCTAAAGAGGCTTTAATCATCTCTTCATGAAGTGAAGCCATAGAAAAATAAATCTTTGTAGAAAATGATTATGCACTTAGTATTTCTAATTGCGGTGAGATTAAATGTTGGAATGGTGTGGTCATTGATGTGTATCTTGTACCTATTCTAAGTGCCAATTTGTTGTATGTACCCCAACTAACTCAAACTAGCAAGAAGGTAGAATTTTGGCTTGTTGTTTTGATGTGAAGGATATGTTCAACAACTTTTTTTTGTCACCAAGGGATTTCTTGACCCTAAGGATAGATTGTGCATGTTTTGTGTCTTTCCCAAAAAATATCCAAGACCAACTGCACTCATGGACCTCGTATCATTGATTGTAGCATAATTTGGAATGAATTACTTAGACATGTAAATTTTCAAATCTTGAAATTAATGGTGGAGCATAACATGATTACTGGACTACCTAAGGTTATTCCCCATAATGGAGTATGCAAAGGGTGCATGATTGGCAAGCATTACCAGGTTGTTTTTGAAACGGGGAAGGCTTGGAGAGTAAAGACTCAGTTGGAACTTGTCCACAATGACGTAAGTTCCCTGAAAAAATGCAAACTATGTTTTGACCTTCATTGATGACTTTTCCCGGTATAGTTGGTTATATTTTTTGAAGAATAAGAGATATGTCTTTGAAATTTTCAAGGGATTTAGTGAATTAGCTGAAAAGTAATGTTATCAACCTATGAAATGTTTAAGATCCGACGATGGAGGAGAATATGTAGGCAAGGATTTTGAAAGCTATTTGTCACAAAATGGTATCTCTTGGAAGAGATATGTACCTTACACACCTTAACAAAGTTACATGGAGAGAGGAAAAATCAAACTTCGATAGAAATGACATGTTGTTTGCTTCGACCCAAAGGTTTGATGACTAAGTTTTGGGTAGAAACCATCTATTACTCAAACTATTTATTAAATGTGATTTCGACTAAAGAAGTATGGGATGTGACTCCAACCAAGAAATGGACTAGGAGAAGACCCTCAATCTGACATCTTAGAACCTTTGGATGCATAGTGTGGGTTCACATTATAGGTGATAGAAGGAAGGAACTGGATGCAAAGAATCATGCTTGTATTGTGATGGATACTCTTAAGGGTCAAAGGCCTACAAGTTGTTTGATCCCATCAAACAAGATATTATTTGCATAATAGATGTTGTCTTTGATGAGAAGACATCGTATGCCACTCTATTGAATTCCTCTCATGGTTTGTTGACTAGTGATCCTTTAGAAATTTTATAGAATTCTAGATCGACTAACTACTTCACAAGACTATCAACTTAACAATCAATTTCTTTACCTTAATAAACTTGCAGTTGACCTTCCATAGTAGAATCAACCACAAGTTTTGGTACCCCTATTTAGTTCAATAATGATGATCTTGGTACATTAACTCCTTCAAGAAATGGGAGTTGTCTTCCCAGACATGTGACAAAGTCAATTTAATTTGTTGGAGCCAAGGTAGGAGATATTAATGACTCCACAAAGACTACAAGTCAGAAACAAATTGGTAGTGTTACTCTAATGGAATGTTTACTAAATACATGTGATCCAAATATATATGCAGATGCATATGGTTGACCTAAATGCGAGAATGTTATGGTTGTTGAGTATCATTTCCCAATGAAGAGTGACACATGGGATTTAGTTCTCCGACTACAAGGAAATAATGTGGTGAAGTGTTGATGGGTCTACAAGACTAAATTCACATATGAAGGCATTGTTGAAAGACATAAGGTTCGTTTAGCAAGAAGGCATCGACTACATTGAAACCTTTGCCCTTGTTGCAAAGATAAAATTTGTTTGATCAATTCTTTCACTTGCTGCGAATTTTGGGTGGGAGTTATGTTAGATGGATGTCAAAAGTGTTTTTCTACATGGTGATCTCACCAAAGAGATTTAAATGAAGCAACCCCTTGGATTTGAAAAGGATGGTAGTCTTGCTTGTTGATTGAAAAACTACTTGTATGGTTTGAAACAAGCCTGAAGGACATGGTATGAGAAGGTTGATCATTTTTTCCTGAAACTCAATTTCAAACACTGTGAATTAGATCATAGTATCTATGTATTACATGTTAACAGTGAAACATTACTTGTTGCATTTTATGTGGATGACTTAGTCATTGTTGGAAGCAATGTTGATTTGATTTTATGTTTGAAGAAATAATTAGTAGAGAAATTGAGATGCCTGACATTGGTCTGTTACATTTCTTTTTAGGCATCCACGTCTTACAAATGGATGATGGTATCTTTATTTCTCAACCTAACTATGTGATAAACCTCTTACATAACTTTGAAATGGAAGAAAACCATGTGTGCCTTATTAGTCCAAAGTGAAGCTAACCAAGGAGTGTAATTCCCCAAAAGTCGATGCTACACTTTATTGACAACTTGTTCGCAACCTCATCTATTTAACTCACGATTGACATGATATCTCCTTTGTTGTTGGTGTGGTTTCTTGGTTTAAGAAATATCCACGAGAAAGTCATCTTAAGGCTGTAAAGAGAATTGTTCATTATATCAATGGCACTTACCAACTTTGTATAAAGTATTGCAGTAATAAAGTAAACCAATCAGTTGGTTACAACGACACAGATTGGGCTGGAAATGACAATGACATGAAGTCTACATCTAGTTATGTGTTTCATCTTGGTTCTAGACCCATGGTCTAGTCTTATAAGACGTAAAAGGTGGTTTCACTTTTGAACACAAAAGTAAAAAATCGTGATGAAGTGCATGTATGGATTTGACACCTCATGTGTGAACTTGGTCTTCTAGTTGATACATTGATTGTGGTATATCGTGACAATGAAAGTGTGATCCATGTTGCAGACATTACGATGAAGCATTTGGAGCTTCATCCTTAGTTTGAGACATTTTGTATATGAAAACGTTGTGAATCTTGTTTATTGCATGCTAGATGATAAGGTTGCTTATATCTTTACAAAGCCTCTGTCAAAAGGTAATTTTGTGACACTTTAGGTTATGCTTGGGTTTTAGAAGTTGGAATTACAAGGGGGTGTACATAAATAATTTCACCTCCTGAATCTCCAAAGTGTTGTGCTGATGGGGGGTGTTGGAACAACAAGTTTAGCAGGTTCATCACACCCATGGATCTTTTGGAGATAGTCAACAATTGATTAGGAAAGTTGACTGAGTAGTCGACTAGGCATTTTACTGGTTAGGTAATTAGACCAAAGCAGTCGATTGGTGTGTAGAGCAAGAAAAAATTAAAGGAGTTTATTATGCACCCTCACTAATCTATGTGGACCTTATGTTCCTCACTTCAATGGAGTTGGTTACATCTTGGTGCCATATAAGATGGCCTTATGGGTTGATCTAAAACAACGAAGAATGTGATATGTGTTATGTATGGAAATATTTTGGTTCCTTGCACTTCTATGTATGTTGAATTGTGCTCACTTGTGCTTAAGTGCTATAATGACGTCCTTAGACACCACCCCTTTCTTCGAATACTTGGCTCTCTAATCTACCCGATTCCATGTTTATCCAACAATTCCTTGGTTTGTGAGATGCAAGTGTTGTGCATTGTACTTTGTGGGATGTAAGTATCTGGGTCTCCTTGATAGATTATGTGATATAAGTAGGATTCCTTGGGGTTTGACAATTGGTGTGGTGTTGGCTTGTAGAGCTTGATGTGATGCCTTGCTTAGCCTTTGTTTTGTTGGTTAGGGTTTGCAATGATTGTAGATGCCTTAGCTAGTGTTCAGGATGCATTGAAGAGCCCTTCCTTGGGATGAGTTGAAAGGACTTGTTGTACTAGCTTGGGATGAGTTTAGTTATTGTACTTTATCTTCATTATTGTGATAATATGAAGTGTACCATTGATGTCCTAAATTTGTGTTTGTAAAACTTATTTTTAAATCTAATTTTTCTCATTTATTGAGCAAGTTTCATGGTTGTTTTAGCCTGTTGATTTATTGGGACAATGGGGATTAATGCTATGTTGTTTTAAAGTGATCAATGGAACTTCTAGATCCGATTTATTGTTGTTATATTTCCACTATAATTGAAGTAATTTTCAAATCCATGTATTGAGATAGATCTTGCTAAAGGGTTGCTAAAATTATCTATGCTTAAGGTCTTTGCACTATCTACATTCTTGAGTTTGCCTAAAAATAGTGTTGGGTAGATTTGGAGTTTCTTGTAGGGTGGTTGAAGATTTTTTTTTCATTACTAAGTCTAGAAAGTCTATGAAGTAGATTTGTCACCTCATAGAGTGAGGTTGAAATTTAAGACTAGGTATATTTTTGAAATTTATATAGACAACTTCTTTATTATTGTTTGATCTACTAATAAACCCGTCGACATTGCAAACTTTTTCATGAAAGAGATTTTCAAGTTGCATGGAGCACCCAAAAATTATTTTGAATAGGGATAAACAATTTACTTTCGATTTTTGGAAGAGAATTTTGAAAGACTTAGGTACCAAGTTGGATTTTAGAATTGCCTACCATCCACAAATATATGGGCAGAGTAAAATAGTGAATCAAGTGATTTAAGACTTGCTTTACATCTGTGTGACAAATTAACTGTCCAAGTGGGAATATTATTTACACTTGGTGGAGTTTGCATATAAAAATGGGTATCATGCCTCATTGGGAATGAATCCATTTGAGACTTTACATGGCAAAAGATGCAACACTTTAGTGAGATGGGACAATCGAATGAAAATAACTATACAAGGGTTGGAAATGGAGTAAGGAATTGCCATAATCAAACAAAATTTGAAGGTAGCCCAAGACAGGTAGAAAAATTATGCAAATAAGAACAATGCACAAAGAATTCTATGTTGGGGATCATGTCTTACTAGTAGTGAAGTCAAAGAAGAGCTCATTGAAGCTTGGGAATTGTTCCAAGCTAACACCTAGGTATTGAGAGCCATTTGAAATCCTTCACAAGATAGGGCTAGTTGCATATAAACATGCATTGCTTGCTAACATTAGAGCTCACAATGTTTTCCATGATTCATTACTTAAGAAATATGTACATGTTCCTAACTACATTATTGGTTGCAATGTGATCCAAGTGGAACTAAGGGGAGTGTTCAAAACATAGCCACTACATATTCTCGACAAAAAAAGTAACCTTGCTTGGAACTAAGCCATTATATAAGTAAGTGCACAATGGAAACACTTTGGTTTGATGAGATGAAGTGGGCATTGAAGGATGCCACAAAGGAGGGATACCCAATTTTGTTATGATCTCAAGTTGCATCAAGGCTGATGTTATTCCAAAAAGGAGGGAAATGTTATACCCTGGTTTTGAGCCTTGGAATGAATTAGATTAGATTATGTATAAATTGTAAATGCATAGTTATAATGATGGGAGTTGAGCCATGTGAGCTTAAATAAATGACCCCATGTTGTATATGTGTGTGTGTGGATTTCTAGTGCAAAGCTTAAGGCCAAGGCCCGACTAGAGAATGGCTATGTATGTAGATGAATTGTAAGTATGCTTTCTATGGATTATTGGTAGACTTACCATGATGCTAAAAGTTATATAAATGTTAAATGCTAAAATATAATATATAATGGTCCAAGATGGCTATCGAGAGAGTACGAGAGGGGCTATGATTCCACAAGAGGGGAAGAGGAAAGGGGGCCCATGGGAAAGTAAACCTTTATTACCAAGTGTGAGCCCAATAACTAATTTGTTTTCCATCATCTTCCTTAAGTAAATCTCATCCATCTCTTCTGACTTGGGATGCCCGTGATAAATGCATTAAGTGGTTGGTGACTAATGTGTACCTCATGTAACTATGAAGGCATGGGGTTGAACACTCATCATGAAAAAATATAAGAACACTTTATTCTCCCACCTAAGTGGAAAATCATTCTCTCATTGTGATTTACTCATTTTCATTCTTAGCATTCTCATATTTAGTCTCTCCACAAGAGATCTCATGTTGTGTTCTCCATTAACCACTCATTATCCAAATATGAAAATGACCCAAATCCTAATGTGAAGAGCTATTTTGAGACCTTAGGTGAGAGATAATTCTTAGCATTCTCATATTTACTCTCTCCATAAGAGATCTCATGTTGTGTTGTCCATTAACCACTGGCTATCCAAATATGAAAATGACCCAAATTCTAATGTGAAGAGCTATTTTGAGACCTTAGGTGAGAGAGGAGTAAATGAGATGTGGGAAGGCAGTAGAGTTGGGATAAATAAGATGTAGGAGAACGTAGAAGTTGGGAAAGCTAGGAAACCTTCACTTGCTATTCATTGTTGTTCATTGGCCACTTGAGAGACCAAGTTTTTCCTTGGTGTTGTCTTAGGGAGAATGAAGTCCCAAAAACATAAACAAAAGGCTCTCACCAGAAGATCATCATTGAACATTTTTTCCTTCAATTCATTTGTTTGACAATGGTTTGAGTTCCTTTATTGGTTGGTATATACATTGAATGACATTGATGTGCGGCCGCCAGCTCCTCCATAAAGAGCCATTCCTTTCATTCGTTTATGCACATACTATTGGAAAGTCTTGAAGGAGTTTACGATAGACTACAGATCAATCTTCAAATAAATTCACCACCCCCAGTAGCACGGATGAATTCGAATGGTATGGACGCATATTCAATGCCAACAACTTCAGCATTTGGCCCTTTATTACACAGCATGGGCATTTGAATTTGCGTTATTATTGCGATCTACCCCTGTGTGCATGTAACTATCAAATCCACGGCTTGCTTATCTGTTGTCATTTGTCTGGGATTTTTTAGTTTGAGTTTGATGCAGTCCTCGCATAATCCCTTGGCAGCTTTGGTTGTACTTACATATCTGCAATTACTTCCCTGGTAGCTCCGTCCCCTGGAATTCGTGGTAAATCATCTCCACTTGTAAACAAATTGTGCTTTTGGACATTGCAAAAATGAAGCCTGGAAAGTAGCAGTTTATGATTAGGGAACATTAAGCACCATGCAATGAACTAATGATCGGGTACATGTAAGGGTATACATTATTTGTCATCTAACGGACAGGATGTACTAGGCAGTAAGCCAATCATGATTCAATGCATGGTGTTTAGAAGGACCTTGAAGTGGCTTTGTGATAACCCTCATAAAACAAAACTCCTTGAGTTGGAGTTTCACATATCTGAATAACTTCCCGTTTTTTAGAGTATAGTATGATTGTGTCAAAATACGATTTCTATAGTTTAGTATGATTGTGTTCACTGTTAAAAGATATTTTCTACCTTAAGAGAGAGAGTTCCTTTAATGTTTATGGAGTTGTCATGTAACATTTAAAAAAATATTAATAACAAAAATATATTTTAATATTCACCTTAAGTAAAATAATTTTATATCAACTTTACATAGAGAGATATAAAATAATTGAAAGTAAATGATTTCTTATTCAATCAATATGTAGATGTGTTATTCCTTTCTTGTTTAACATGGAGTTGACATGTAATATTTAAAAAACTATTAATAACAAAAAAAATATTTCAATATTGACCTTAAGTAGAATTATTTTATATCAACTTTTTATATAGAGATATAAAGTAATTGAAAGTGAATGATTTCTTACTCATTTCATAGGTGCTTTTTACTTTAGTAAGAGGGAGATGTGTAATTCCTTCAATGCTTAATATGGAGTTGACATGTGACATTTAAAAAATATTAATAATAAAAAATATTTCAATGTCCAAGTTAAGTAATATTTGAATATCATATATATATATATATATAGAAAGTAAAAAATTTCTTATGGTTAAAACAATTTAATGGTGTGTTGCCCAATATAAGTTAGATGTGTAGTTCCTTTAGTGCTCAACATGGACAAGTGACATACATATACATATAAATATAACAATTGAAATATGAGGTAGATGTATAGTGTCTTCATTTATGTGCTCAACATGGAGTTGACATGTGGCACACACACACACACACACACACACACACACATATAAAACTTGAGGAAATGTTTGCATCTCGAGGGATTTAATACCTTTCAACATGATAGATCTAGAGTTAAGATAGATCTATGTTGGTTATCTTCTTTAAAGGAATTTGAAGCTTATGCAAATGAAGGGATTTGAATGAATGCTTATGGTAGGCTCAACCATAGAACTTTGTTAGAATAGTTTGATCAAAGGTGGGCCACATCTTTAGCTTGGTCATCAAAACAACAAAGAGCTTGCCCCTTTTATCATTTGAAATACAGATGGTCTTTACAATCTCAAAATGAGGCATTTAGGCAATGGAGGGGCTATTGCTCATTCCATATGAAATATTTGAATGGTTGATTTCCCTCCCAACCTCTACCTCTAAAGTACTATGAATAAGTCAACCTTCTCCTCTACAACACAAAATTATGCATTTGGTATGTGGATTTATATAATCTCTTCTACCTACCACGTGGAATTGAAAGATTAGCTACATGCCTTTTTTTCATGCTTGCATGGAATGTGCTCCTTTCACCAGAGTCTTTCCCTTAGCCTTTTTGCCTTGAAACCACCAAGAATCTGTGCTTAGTGGGTTGGGATGAATTGTGAGCTTGTTCTTCTTTTGTACCAAGCATGGGGTCACCAAGCAAGTTCACTTTTGATCGATGACCCCTTAGACATTTGACTCTTTTTCGTGTCTTTTCTCCTTTGCTCAAAGGTTGTTTTTTACTTTATTCAGTGGATGATGAGTCCTTTTTCTCAACAAATTCTTATGCACCTTTCTTTTGGCCTTCATTAAGCAAAGAAACCTTCCTACTTATCTAGCAACACCCTTTGCGTGTTGCTCTACATTGTCTTGGACAACTAGTATGAATACAACTTCCACTGTGAATTTGTGAAATGGTGAAGTAGGGAAAGGTCGCAAATTAGTTGCCAAAACAACTAGGGAATATGCATGTTCATATTTCCCTCTAGGGTCTGTTATTGCACAATTTGTAGTTTGGGAAAAGCTCAACCCAAGCCACAAATGTGTGACACAACTGGGAACAACTATCACTATCACCTCAATAGATGTCGCCCTCATTTTAGTGAAGGACAAGTCCAACACAAGGGAGGTTTCACGGGGACCCTAGGGGGATTGCGATGGAAGATGGAAAGTGATCAGAGAGTGCCCCTATAGGTCAAGGTCGAATATGGGAAAGAGGCTTGAGAAAGAGTCTTATGAGTTGGTAAATGGTTGCCAAGGTAGTGTACCTACAAAAAAATGTTAGACATGCCTGGAACAAGACAATTTATGAAGATTAAGGCCTCAAAACCAATGGGGAATCAACAAGAAACCTTGTCCCAAAAATGCATCAGTATATATATATATATATATATATATAAGACAATTTATGAAGATTAAAGCCTCAAAACCAATGGGGAATCAACAAGAAACCTTGTCCCAAAAATGCATCAGTATATATATATATATATATGCAGTAATTAAGTTATGAAAACTACAAATTTAACCATCAAAATCAAGTGTATGATGTTGGAAAATGAAGCTAGCAACAAGTAGATAATTTCTCAATAATTAAACCAAGACTTTGATAGCAAAAGAGGGTTGTTATTAAGTGTTATCAGCAAGATTTTGTAACAACCTTATGGCTGTAACAAAATTTTGCTACATCATCAAGTTCTAGCCACTAAAATCAACGATTAAACCACCCAAACAATAGCTTATGATCAATAGAACAATTACCAACGCTTACGATTGAATTTCAATGGTATAATAGTGAGCAAGAAAGTGAAAGAGAGTAAGTTTGTTGTAGCCCTATTGGTTGTAGCTAAAATTTTATTACAACAACTAGATTACTTGGCTAATCAATACGCCCTTGGGGCACAATATAGCTCAAAGCATGTAGAATTATATTCAAAACTTGAACAATTCAATCTCTTTCATATTACGTTTACCAATGCAAAACAAATTACTGCCTTATCTATTGGGTTATGGGGTCTCTTCTTTATGAGTTAGGGTTTGTTACTCCTCTAGGGGTGTAAGCCTTTTTACTCCCCAAAGTAAACAAACCTTAGCAAGGTAAATATACAAGGGTGTAAGCCCTTTTACTCCTTATAACAACCTTTGCAGATAGCCCTTTCAATGAAAAAAAAGATAGATCTTGATAGAGGGTGTATGCCCTTATACTCCTCCAAGGGTTTGACAAAATAACCTTGAATCAAGAAGAAAAACATATAATTGCAGAAATTTCTTACCTAATCCTAGAGATAGCATGAAAAATCTTTACTTATCAAGAATATTCCACCTTTCCAAGGAACAAGCATCAAGAGAAGTTGCTAGCCTCCTTCAACCAATAAACAAGTGAAGCATCCCCAAAACACAAGAGACAAGATGGAGCGAATTGCCCAAGTAGGGCGAAAATTTCAGCCAAGAATGTATGTAATTCTCAAGTGAGTTGTCTAAAATGAAAGTGAGATGACCTATATTTATATGAGGTGATCTAAAACCAATTTGTCCACATAAGTTTGTCAACAACAAATTAAAAGGAGTCTGACCCCCTTTATTTGCCTTTACAACTTAAAAAGATAAAAATACATAAAATAAATCCCTTAGAAGGGTGATATCATGCCATAAAAGGGTGAAGCTAGGCATCAAAAGTGAAACTTGAGCCTCTAGATGCAAGTTGTTGGGCCTCCAAAGGCCATGTGTCCATCTCTCATGCTTTGGAGTGTCATGTCATGCATATTCCTTCTTCAAACCACATCATCTCTCTTCCGGAACCATGAATCCCATCAAATCCCTAGCCTCCACATGTCGTCATGGCTTGGAAGGTGACATCTTAGGCCTCCAAGCGCCAACGTCCAAGTGCAAGGGGCTATGATGTCATTACCTAGCGTTGTCCAAGTTCCTCCAAAGGTAATGTCCATCATCTCAAGCGTGCAATGGCTTCAGGGTCCTTTGCCCATCATGTGGGGTATGACGTCCATCCTTAGGGTTTTCAACCCCCCCATGAAGGTAAAAATGGCACAATCCTTCATGGAATAGCTTACACCTGGAAAGGCCCTGTAAATACAAACAAGTACACCCTCCAAGGATCTACATATCACATGTATCATGCCAAGAAAGCCACATTTAATAAAAGAACCACTCAAACATGTGCATTAACCCCCCCCTGTTCAAACCAAACAAATGCTCTAAGACCTTATATAACTTTCCAAATGTAGGTATGGGAGGGTTTTCACGGTGCCCTATTGGGTAGATCAATTCTCAAGTCAAGGAGTGTTTCCCAAGAAGACCCTCTCTAAGTCATGTAATGAGTTTGAGGTGGATGGGGGGATGACTCTTGGGTATGGGGTTCTTGACATATCAAGGGCTCATATTGTCTCACTTATGGGTGCCTTTGTAAAGGGTGTGTAGCATCCTCATTTTCAATGCAACTTTTTCCAAGCCATTTTATTTGCCATTAATTGATTATGGTCCAAAGCATTGAGTTCCATGTCCAAGGGAAGTAAATACACCAAAATGCATTCCCTCAACAAGCAGGACAATTATTAATTATGTTTTTTTTAAAGGTCCTTGAATTTTATGGAGAAGCATTTCATTGCTCTCAATACTTTAGGGTGAGCATCTAGAGGATAATTTATAGCTTTTATCTTTTTCCATCTACAAAACCCGTGGGCCTTTGGCCCCTTCTTCCCATGAAATGAGGTACAAGCCTTCTTGGGGTCAATAAGCCTAGAAACCCAAAATATGAGGAAACGAAAGGGAAGAAGAGTGGATAATGATAAGTATGTATGGGAATGGTATGATGACCCTTCAAGGAGACCCCCTAGTAGCAACCCTTTTCTCGAGGGTGAGCCACTTACTAGGAAAACATGTCAACCACCAAGGTGAAATGAGGCAAAAGATATAATTTCCAAGAAAACGTTTTCATAATCAAGAAAGGACTCTTTGGAACATGCTCAAATGCTTCAATTATTAAAATGACACTTTCCATGAGACCAAACTTGTTACCTCATGAAGCAAGACTTGTTGTCCTCTGTGGGCCAAGCTGGTGTGTTGGACGCTACTATCGTCGATCAGATGATGATGTTGTTGGATTACTGAGGGGGGGGGGGGGGGNACCATAAAATGCAAGTGTTAAATCAATGTAGCATTATCATCCAATAGTTGTTGAGTAAATAAACAATGAACAAATGAGCAATCATACACATACATAGTACACCGGTGTTTTTACATGGAAACCCAAAGTGAGAGAAAACAACATAATACTTTTTCTTATATGTCTTTAAGAATCACATTCATTGGAAGCACCAACTTCCTTTGTTTTCTAGCTACAACTGGAAGGAGGCTCCAACCCCCTAGTTTCTCAGGCTACAACCTGAGGGAAGCTCCAACTCTCCTATACTCTGGCTACAACCAGAAGGAGGCTACAACCCCCTATGTTCTCCGGCTACAACTTGAAGGTGGCTACAACCACCTATCCTTGCCGCGTCCAACCGCCCTGATGTATAAGTAGAATGATGGAACCACTGTTACACTATCACTGTGAGATATATTGTTGTAAACCTGTACCAATCAACCTGCACCAAACAACCTGTACCAATAACCTGAACCATGCATCAACCATGCATCAACCATGCATCAACCTGCACCATAAAAAAGTGCATCAACCATGCACCAACATGTACCAAACAACCTATAATCAACTTATCACTGTGAGATATATTGTTGTAAACCTGTACCAATCAACTGCACCAAACAACCTGTACCAATAACCTGAACCATGCATCAACCATGCATCAACCTGCACCATAAACAAGTGCATCGACCATGCACCAACATGTACCAAACAACCTATAATCAACTTATCACTGTGAGATATATTGCTGTAAACCTGTACCAATCAACTTGCACCAAACAACCTGTACCAATAACCTGAACCATGCATCAACCATGCATCAACCTGCGCCATAAACAAGTGCATCGACCATGCACCAACATGTACCAAACAACCTATAATCAACCTATACCATAAACAAATGCATCAACCATGCACCAACCTGTACCTCAACCTGTACCTCAACCTGTACCATGAACAAGTGCATCGACCATGCACCAAACCTGTACAAATAACCTGTCCAAACAACCCATCAAAACATCATGTCTCATCAATCTTATAAACCAAATCAGATCTACTCACCAAGATCAATCACCAAGACAACTCTCAAAGATGTGCATCAACCAAGCATAACACAACAACTCATAATCATCACCAAGATCAATACACACTTCTAATAATATACCAAGACAAGTATGCTACATCGTCCATAAACAATGTGTCAACAATACTAATAACAAGTGCCTCCAACCATGTACCAAGTATGTACCAATCATGTATTAACTACTCATCAAATATGACTCATCAAGATGTACCAACATCATCAACTATACACCTCATGTATGTGCCAACTCATCAACTACTTGTCTCAACCATGTACCCAACATGTACCTCAACCAAAAGCCCTCATCAATTTAATTATCCAAATATGATTTGTAACTCTGTAATATACCTGATGTATATGATCACATACTTGCAAACTTTTCTTAACTTTAACAACAAGAGACTAACATTTTCATCAAACTTTACTTTAGTCTCACATGACTAGTTTTGGATTAGTCAACAACCCTAACTTGCAATAATCATAACTATGTACATGTAATGAATAAAGATATGAAAATAGTACACAATAGTATTCAATGTCTTTTATGCAATTCCTCCAGGTTCACTACTTGGAACCTCTCAGAAAAGGATGTATAGCAAAAATGACAAACCTTGTTGAATGTTGGCTTATTCTATAGAGAGAACTTGCAGATTGTGCCCCACAC